>WNLN01000162.1:0-67936 GCA_021347865.1 Sarocladiaceae sp. CBMAI 1973
TGACCTCATCGCCGCTGCACGCCTTGGTCAAGCAATGCCTTCGCACTCTGCCGACAGCATCACGGCGAATGGCCATGACGAGCAGCATCTTCCACAAACCACAACATCTAGAAAAGTTAAGGGCAAGAAGACTATGAACTTCCCTAATGAGGCATCACGCCTGCTCCAGGCTAGGATCTCTCAGCTGGAGCAGGATGCTACAACGGAGAAGGATCAGGAGCTTGAGATTGGTAAGTTCCCTGGTTCGGTTTCCGAGAGAAACCTATGTACAGGATGGAGGTCTAATTAAGGTTTGGCTTTAGAGCGCGAGGTGAAGAGGGCGAACCGTGATCTGATGCAACAGGTGTCGAAGATGGACAATATGCAGAAGATCGAACACCTTACGAAGCGTTCTAGTGAGCTGCTGGCCGATATGCGTCGACTCGAACGGGAGAATCAGAAGAACAAGCGGCGTGGGGATACGCTGCAGAAAGAGCGAGACAACAGTCGTACAGAACTCAGCAAGACGGTCGGTCTGAAAGAGAAGCTAGAGAAACTCTGCCGTGAGCTGCAAAGGGACAACAACAAGATGAAGGTTTGTTTACAGCGTGACGCGCAAAACGTGTCCTCAGCTGACGCCAAACTCGCAGAATGAGAATAAGGAGCTTCAAACGACACAAAAGCGCACCACCATGGCTTGGGATGAGAAGTATGCTACCTTGTTAGGCAAGCTTGAGGGCTACCAGGAAGAGAAAGACACTCCCAAGAAAGAGATTGTCGACATGGAGATGGAGGAGCTGTAAGCATCGCGCTCTTATCTGTGCGAAGACGCCTCACTAACACTTTTACAGCTTCCGCGTGCGTTTCAAGTCTTTCATCGAACAGTACGAGCTCCGTGAACTTCACTTTCACTCTCTGATGCGAACCAAAGAGTTGGAAGTTCAGTATCACATGGCAAGGTATGAACGAGAGAAGAAGAATGCAGAGGGTGAGGGCACAAAAGCTCGCCATCTCAATGCACAAGTCTCAGCATTTTCGAAGACAGAATCTGAACTTAGGGGCCAGTTGAATGTCTACGTCGATAAGTTCAAACAGGTTCGTGACAGAAGAGTTTCCCTCGGCTGCAAGAGTCGCAGACTGACCCAGCCACAGGTTGAGGACACTCTTAACAATAGTAACGATCTGTTCTTGTCTTTTCGTCGCGAGATGGAAGACATGTCTAAGAAAGGAAAGCGACTGGAGAAAGAGAACGAGACACTCAAGAAACAGAAGGAGGCCACCGCTGCAAACATCATACGCATGGCAGAGGAGCGACAAGAGTGGAAGAAGAAGACGGAAGCAGCGGAGAACAAGACGCAGCAATTACGGAGGATTCTCCAAGGCATGCAGGATCAAGGGCGGCAAGTCCCTCCTGGCATGGTCGCCGCGGTGAACAGTGCCATGTCTGCCGACCATGATGGTGTCGAGGGTGATGACAGCGCGTACTCGAACGACGAGCCTAGCGATTTCGACGAGGACGACGACGATACGGACGAAGAACAACCTCCAACAGGGCCGGTCACGTATGGGCCTGAGCGTCCCCCGGTGGCCCCTCAGACCGCGACTGCCATCAACGGCCACTAGAACGGCTTGGGCGAGCGTCAAGAGCCGTTGCGGTTCTTTCAAGCGGTAGCACCGGCTGATCATTTCTTCAGCGTCGGTGGTCAAACGCATGATCAGCCTCCTAGTTACACGAGTCGAAGACTTCAGACCACTACAAGCACTCCTGCACCGCCGATCTTGATATTTCCTGCGCCGCCTCCACGACCTCCTCGCGACTTGCACAAACAGTTTACGAACATGATAGGCTGCCTCGGCAAGGCCCGACAAACAGGCCAGCGACTTGTGATGCGACCACCAAGCGGACCAGGACCTGCCTTCGACCCGCGTGCACTTGTCCAACCCAGCTCCAGAGGATCGGTCGTCGCAAGTAGGGGAAGATCCGCAAGACGCGGCAGAAGACGCGGCAGCAGACGCTGATCTCATGCTCTGCCTTTCATTTGGGGTGCTTCATTGGAACCGATTCGACCAGCTCGCAAGCTCACCAACATTTGCGGGCACAGGGTTCCATGAGCACTCGAAACCCTTGTAAGAATCCGTTTATCGTGTGAGAAGACACCTGTGACATTACATTACCGTACAAATACACTGCATTATTACATATCAATCATTCAAACTCAATTCAAGTCCGTCGTAACTGTCCGCTTGTAAAGTCAAACATCGGCTTGTAGCAAGGCTAATTCAGGAACCGTGGTGAGTCGAGGCAAGTCCCGCATACGTAATGCTCCACTCTTGTCGCGGTGCTCTAACTGTGGACACGCTGTCGCCCAAGTCGCCAAAAGTGATCTCTCCATCATCACCATTAAATACTTCCATCAACGTACAGCTCCAATTCGAGCTGATCCGGCCAAGATGGACTTCCTTCATGTATGCTACACCCATCGCGACCTACTGGTCACTTCAATACCGCTCCAAACGCATGTAGAAGAACTAAAATAGCTGACATTCTTGCTCACAGCGCCTTGCGCGGTTCCTCGACCGGCCTCTCTTCCCCTGGAAGAAGCTCATCATCGGCTTCAACGTCGGCCAATACCTCTTCGAATCGTTCCTCACTCTCCGTCAATACCGCGTCCTTCAACAGACCAAGCCCCCGAAAGTTCTCTCCAAGGAAATCACCCAAGATGTCTTCGATAAATCCCAAGCCTACGGTCGTGCCAAAGCCAAGTTCTCTCTCATCGATGGTCTGTTCACGCAGATCTGCGACATTGCATTCATCCAATTCGACGTTCTTCCCAAGCTCTGGTCCTGGACTGGCGATCTGCTTCTGAAGTGGGCTCCGGCGCGCTTCACTGGCGAGATCAGCCACTCCATTCTCTTCGTCGTCGCCTTCATGTTGGTCAACCAGGTTCTCGGTCTCCCCAGTCGCATCTATCACACTTTCGTTCTGGAGGAGAAGTTCGGCTTCAACAAGCAGACTCCTCGCCTTTTCATCACGGATATGATCAAGACCAACCTACTCACCTTCGCTTTCGCCCCGCCGCTGCTCTCCGGTTTCCTGAAGATCATCCAGAAGACTGGCAACAACTTCTTCTTCTACCTCTGGGCATTCGCCGCCGCTGTTCAGCTGTTCATGATGACCGTCTACCCCACTGTGATCCTTCCTCTATTCAACAAGCTTTCTCCTCTCGAGGATGGTGAGCTCAAGACTAAGGTTGAAGAATTGGCCAGCAGCCTCAAGTTCCCCCTCTCCGAGCTCTTCATTATCGATGGCAGCAAGCGCAGTGCTCACTCCAACGCTTACTTCTATGGTCTTCCCTGGAAGAAGCACATCGTCATCTACGACACCCTTCTTGAGAAGAGCGAGACTGAGGAGATTGTCGCGGTCTTGGGTCACGAACTCGGCCACTGGAAGCTTGGTCACCTGACCAGCCTCATGAGCATCTCTCAGGTATGTTTTGGCCTTTACCGACTTCTGCGGACGATTGACTAACGCATTGCAGGTTCATATCTTCTACATCTTCACTCTCTTCTCTGTTTTCATCAACAACAACTCCTTGTACAACGCATATGGTTTCCACAAGGAGCACCCCATCATCATTGGCTTCATCCTCTTCTCTGGCGCACTTCAGCCCATGGACTGTGTTGTCAAGTACCTGATGAACATGGTCACTCGCAAGTTCGAGTTCCAGGCCGACGCTTTCGCCAAGCAGCTTGGCTACTCTGCTGAGCTCTCTCGCAGCCTGCTCAAGCTTCACATCCAGAACTTGAGCACCATGGATGCCGATTGGCTCTACGCCAGCTACCACTTCTCTCACCCCCACCTTTCCGAGCGTCTCAAGACTATCGGATGGACTGGTGAGACTGAGGTTACCGCCGGTATTGACAAGGAGGGTGTTGCGAAGACCACTGGTCGGGACGAGCTTTAAATCAAAGTATGGAGCTAGTATACTGCCTCAAATGAGGTAAAGATGGGACTCTGATGGTCCAGGAATAGTAACAATGTGCAAGACGCACTAGATTCGATTGTAAATCACCACTTCGTCTGATCATGCCACTTCATGCAGTGCTCTCCTCACCGTCCTTGTCATCGCCGTCGTCGCCGTCATCAATGGCATCACGTAGAATCTTGACCTGCTTCTTGATCTCCACCCACAAGGTAAGATCGTCGAAGTCGTCGCCCCCTCCTGAAGTGCTTTGCGCGGGTGATAGGTCAACCCAATCGTCATCAACCTGTTCAGATTGCTTCTGCGCTGTGTCCTTGGGGGTCTTGTCTCTTGCAATAGCCAGTAAACTCGCTACGAAAGCCTCCTGGATGTACGCAAAGCTGAACTTGTCTGTGATGCCGGCAATGGCATTGCATAATTTGTCAGGGAAGGCGATCTCCTTGTTGTCGGCGAGCTTAGACTGCCAGAACTTGCAGTAGAGAACGCGCTCGTCATAATCAGGATTGGGGAAGAGGTACTTCCTGTCGAAGCGAGACGGTCGTTTCTGTGTACGATTAGGGCTGGCGTTTCCGAGAGGGATGGTGGTTCAAGTACTTACCGAGATACCTGGGTCCAATCGCTCAAGATGGTTGGTGCTGCCGATCATGAAGATACCGTCGTTGTTCTTGATTCCATCTACTTCATTGAGAAAGTAGCTCCTGACAGAGTCGTCGATGATGCTGTCAAGATCCTCGAGGACCAGGTAGCAGGGGGCGAATTGTCGAGCCTTGCCGAAAATCTCGCTGAGGGCTCCTTCAGGTCCCATCCACTGCGCAGCTTTAGTAAATGATATTTATCGTAATTCCACAAAGGTCGACCTTGTACTTACACTGCTGAGAGATCGGACGTACAACGTCGGGATGGGCTCCTTCAACTGATACAACATCTTCATGGTCGCCTTAATTGAGATGGTCTTGCCGTTCCCGGGTGGACCATGGTAGATGATGCCGCGCTTCCACGAGACCTTGAGCTTGTCATACGTCTCCCTAGATGAATAGAATGATAGATGGTCGTCAATGATGGCTTTCTTCATGTCCGAGTTGAGAATCACGGCGTCCCATGATGACTTCATAACGCTCTCATACAGCTGTGAGCTCTTCTGCCAGTACCCATCGTCGAAGACCAGGATCTCCTTGTGGAGCTCATTGGACCACTTGCCCACGGCGAGCAGCAGCTCATCGGTCTTTTGTTGATCTGTCGACAAAATGTAATAATTCTGGGTGATAGAATAAACGTCACCAGCCTCAGCGCCTTCGATCAAATAGACGATGAAGTCATGTTCCTTCCAGGTGTACATGTATTTCGCAAAAGACGAGAAGACGATGAGGTATCCGGGTGATGGGTCCAGGCGCCTAGCAGGTGGGATGTACTCGGTATCAGCAATTGAGGCGGGGAAGTCCCCATGTTCATCGTTGATGGGTTTGTACTCTGCATGACCGAGAGCAGCGTATGCTATGAGATTGCTCCGTGGAGAGGTAATGGTGACGTTCAGATTGGGATACTGCTTCTTGAGTTCCGTCACGATTACAGTCTTGGTGCTAATGCGATCCGCGGATGAGTGCTTGTACCATTTGGCGGTCGTGCGATCGCCACTGGACCTCTGCATTGTGGCGGTTGTAATCGGAAGTATGAAGCTAATATGTGCTTTGGAATGATGATTGAGAAGCTAGGTAAGGCTGCGAATTGGTCGATGATGAAGATGAAGGATGTCTCACAGGTAATGCAGTGAGCTGAGTTCGGTTGCCTACACGATCGGTGACGTGGCTGGGGAAGGCATGGCATCCTCTCGCGATCCATCCGCTGCGCCTCATTAGGCAGGTTGCATCGCCCGATCACGCTACCCTGAATCCATGATATTTCCATATTGAGAAATGGCCGCGATTCGAGTACTTGGCTTTACTCCATAATACTGCACCAGGCACTTCCTTTCGTACTTTACATCAAGAACAAGGTAGACTCGTTAGTGAAACTGGCTGGAGGCGTCTGGAGCAAGCCGGATCAACGGGGTATAAGTCATGCACTGTTATTGGCATCTCCCGATTTGTATGCACGAGCATTGTACTACAATTGGTGATCGAAAATTGTAAGTGGTCCTGAATAATTCCAAGATATCCATCAATATCTTGATACTGGCTCGCATGGAGCCGCGTAAGGTCTAGTGCTTCCAGAGCATATGTCTCCAGTGGTGCATCTTGACTGACGATGCAAAGGGAAGCCTCCCAAGTGGTATCGAGCACAAGTTTGACCCGACCTTGATCAACATATTCACCTGCACGGTATGCATCAAATGGATGGGTGGAAAACTGACAAAAAAGCGGTCGAGCAGTCTCATCAGTACCTGACAGACAACGCCAATTGAAGGTCTTATGTTACTGAGTGTACATCAATCCTGTGTATGCAATTGCGGAGTATTTGTCGGCGCCAGGTTTTGCAGAATCCATGGATGTCGATGAGCTTCTTCACACATATTAGAAGCAAAGTACCTGTGTCTGTGCTGCGACAAGGTCCAAATGATGACCCCGTAAGTTTCTCGTCGATACTCTCAACTGTTTTAGCCCAAATATAGTACCTAATGTCGGTGCTCGAGACAAGAACTCCCTCAAGAAGAAAGTCCCTGATCAAATGTGCGCCTATGCAGACATTGCGGTAGTCTAAATGGCCATACTCGGCAGGACTTTCGTCAAAGTGGCCTTTTCTGTACTGTCAAAGCATCCCTTGCAGGCACGCCGCACTGTCTTACACGGTCTTGCAGTGATCTCCTCGACTTCATTCCCTTTTGGGATCTAGATGCTGTTTCTTCTGACAGTGGTCTCTGAGGCCTCTTGCCCCTTCTTTACGACTAGACAGCCACCCTTGTTGTGGCAGCTCAGAGGCCAGCCTAGATGCGATGCATATATGTGAGCAGATTGTACCATCTCAATCGATCAAGTGATCGTGTCGAAGCCAGATCCCCTGTATCTACATTCCAGAGCTCTGAAGCGGTGTGGTGGCGGAAACAGCATAGTTCATGGCCAGCTGAGGCTATCGTGGGGGTCGCACACGGGTGGCGCATGGGGCGGCCCTCGGCTGGGTAGATCCGTCTTCCTAGCGTTTGCCCGGATAAATCTCGTGACAGCCGCCTCAGGAGCCTTTCCTCCTCAAAGCAAAGGGATACTAAGTGCAAAGCTGAAAGGTAGGGAGGGCTGGTCTTGGGGTTGGGTTGGTGAAGGAGATGGTGCCCTGACTTAGACACGAGCACAAAAGCCCCCAAATGGCCAAGGTCGACGTTGAGCCCCCGCAGCGGGTTCGCTAAACTTAGTTTGCTAAGCGAGGTCCTGACAAGATGATTGTTAGCAAGAAGATGATGTGATTATGTGGGAAAGACTCGTTAGTGAGACACGCCTGGTTGGAGCAGTGATTGCGTGGGGAGGGAGCTCCAACCTCGGCCTGCACTCAATGTAAGGCGGCCGCCTGCTGGCATTCCTCGGCAGTTATGAGAAGTGAATTGAGACCTGGAAACCCCATTTGGCATTTGACAGGCAGATGACGGTTCGCTGCAAGTTTGCGACAGAGCGCCACATTTGTTGGCCCAAGAACTGAGCAATGTCCATCCCGTGTGAGAGACATGTCTCACTCAGCTAGGCAAGTGATGATCATCTGTCTCAATCCAAGCTCTCCCACTCTACTCTGTGCCGCTTATCTTGCATTCGAAATGCCTCACCGGACATTTGGTTTCTTCCACTACCCGAACACTCTTTCTCAAGGGCTGAGCTGCATGTGGTGTCCTGGTTGTCTCTTGTCCTTGGCTGAGCCACGAGGGAGCCTACCCAAAAGTCGCAGGGGCTGGAACAAGCGCAAGAGTTCGGGAGCTTAGGTTTCCATAGACTTAAGAGAGTGAATGTCTGGGTCATCTGGAATGAAGGAATATGCCGGCGCTTGGTCCAGGCTTGGCGCCCTAATTCCTCGTCATGAAGCCTTGCATGACAACCAGACCTCACGTATTCACTCTTGCATATAGTATCGCTGTCGCCAAGTATCGTGGAGAAATATCCGCTCACATCACTCGTCGACATCTTCAAGATATTTTGAGTCTTGACTGGAGTATCGCTTTCTCCACGACTGTAATACTCAAGAGCGTGTGTTACACGATCCTTGTACAAGCCACACAACCACTCATGATGGCTTCATTATTACAATCGTCGCCAAAGCCGCGCAAGACTCTGTCAAAGCGCAGTCTTCTTGCCAAGCCATTCAAGATCAGCCAGCTCGATGGCTCATCACCACGACGCGCAGAGATCAGGGTCATCAAGCGGAAAGCCAGTGTTGAACTCATCGCTGAGCAGTACCAGGCTTTCCTTGAGTCACGGGATGCCGATGAGGAAAGCACAGTTTCGAGTCTCGACAGCTTCGAGCGTGAAGCGATGCCTACACTTCAAGAGGCGCCAACATTGCTACAGCCCACCAGATACAACCCGGAAGCATATCAGACGAGGTCGGAAAGACGACGCGACGACTATGAGTATTCGCCATCTACATCACCAGTCTCCTCAGCAGGTACACTCGTCGATTTCGAAGCTGTAGACTCCGAGCAAGATGTCATCTACTTCAAGCCCGTCTCAGTGCCT
Source organism: Sarocladiaceae sp. CBMAI 1973 (assembly GCA_021347865.1). Classification (NCBI taxonomy): domain Eukaryota; kingdom Fungi; phylum Ascomycota; class Sordariomycetes; order Hypocreales; family Sarocladiaceae; species Sarocladiaceae sp. CBMAI 1973. The sequence goes on from WNLN01000162.1 coordinate 8,606, forward strand.
ACCCGCCCTCCCCGCTCTCCATCCCAGTCACCTCGATCACGATCAGCATCACATGGTTGCGACAAGCCTCTTCCTAGGCCCCCTCCCAGCGCAGCTCCTCTCCAAAAATGTGTCTCTCTCGTCGTCGACGAACTCACCACAAACATGCCTCCTCCACATTCAGGCAACGCCTCTCCAACTCGTTCCCTCGAGATCAACACCATGATCGAAGTTTATGAGCGTGTACGAGGACAATTAGACAGCTCACAGATGGGCTGCACAGAGCAGGATAGTGTGCGATCCATGTTCGACTGCTGGTTGGCTGCTTTACATACTATGCACCACCGATCTTATGCTGGCGATGTGTTGAGTGAGCAGCCGGTTCACAGACGACAGAGGCCGAGTAGGCGAATCGATCACCAGCGTGGAGTCAGTGTGACCATGGTCTGATGTCGGGTAGGGAGTCAAGGATGTGGCTGTATATACAATGTGTTCGAGTGAGCGTTCGGCATTAGAGATATCCAGATTGTACTTGACGAGGTCTCATTTGTTCCGACCTTTTAGCTAGCCTACACAATATCAACAAGTCACCCACCAGGTAGCAGCGAAGTTGATATTGTGAATGTTATTGTGATTATTGCCGTAAGTTTGGCCGTGATCAGGCCTTTATATAGCATCGTTACAGCACCTTCAAGCTCCGAGAACCGCATCTACACATAGACCTTTCTGCCGTAACCCTTATTTGTTCTCATTGTCCTACATTCGATAAATTTTACCTCATACCTGAAGCATCGTGACTTCCTTCCATTTCTCATCCTCCTTTGCAAGTCCCTCAGCAATCATCTTGGCATACCCAGGAGTCTCCGGCCCCAAGAGCAGCTTCGTGGGAGGATCTTCGACCTTGCTGATGTACAAGATGGACTTTGCCACCTGAGAGGGCTCAGACCAAGTCGATAGCAATTGCTTGCGAAACTCGACACCTGCACCGATGGTGCTCTCGTAGCCTTTGCTTACAGGAGCGATCTCCATCGAAGATCCGAGCCAGTCTGTCTTCATGCCACCTGGCTCACAGACAGTCACTTTGATGCCGAACGGTGCGACCTCGCCTTGCAGGACCGTTGAAAAGCCACCAACCGCCCATTTGGCGCTTTGATAAGCGCTAAGTCCGGGGCTACCCAACCTGCCACCAAGAGACGAGATCTGGATGATCCGCCCTGATCCTTGTTTCCTCATAACCGGAATAACAGCTTTACTGGGATACATAGTCCCAAAGAAATTGGTATCGAATTGCTGCTTGAAATCCTCAAGAGTCATATCCTCAATGGAGTTGATGTTGGCGTAGCCGGCGTTGTTGACGAGTACATCGAGGCAGCCGAACTTGTCGACTGTTTTGTTGATGGCTTCGATAACTTGATCGTTGTTGGTCACGTCGACTTCAAGAGTGAGCACGCGTTCTGTCCCGTATTTGTCGATGAGATTGGAGAGTTGCGATGGGGTTCTGGCTGTTGCGACGACCGAGTCTCCGGATTCGAGGGCGGCTTGGGTGATGGCTAGCCCGAGGCCACGAGATGCGCCTGTGACAAACCAGATGCGTGCCATGATAATGATGATGACAATGGTGCGAGGATAGATGCTTGATGGTTGGTCTTGTCTTGTCTCTGATGGTGAAGTGGATGATGCTCAAAATCTCGACTGCTCAGGTGTTCTTGCTGGCACGACACTCTGCATTTATACTTCTCAGGCTCACCACTTCATATTCAGTGTAAGTGCACTCATTCGCATGGTTGCCGAGTTAGCCTCATGCAGGTCCTCGGGGTGCCGTCGTTAACTCCATCTTCCTGCATGAACCCACCATCTAACCGCGCGCCGTCAGCGTGGTCTTAGTGCGACGCTATTCCCAATCCCGTAGCCCAATCGACCAAGATGAAGCTTTTGCATGCGAAATTTATCCTTCATGGCTTTTACTAGCCGATAGTCAGGTCAGAATCCGCCATGGACCAGAACTTTTGCTGACGAGGCCATCTGGACTTAGCAAGAAACATCAATGCCTTGACGAGCACTCGCGGAGATAAGTCGGTACCTCACGTTGCTTGTATTGTAATCGCTACACGACATCATTGCTTATCTGACGCCCTCAGAAGGGCCGAGAACCACGTCCCATCCATCTGCCGTAATACCCGCGGGGCACCATCTTCGACGATGGCGCCTTGGTCCATCACCAGCACACGATCACAAAGGTCCAGCACCATGTCTAGACGATGAGCAATCATGATGACTGTGCAAGAAGCGAATTCTTTGCGAACGATGTCGAGCATGACCCGCTCCGTCTCAACATCCACGGAGCTTGTGAACTCGTCAAGCAACAGGACTCTTCGGTCCGTCATACGGCGCTTCAATACAGCACGCGCAAGGCTGAATATCTGACGCTGACCTTGACTCAACGAAGTCTCTACCAGTGGGCTTTCGAGGCCTCCTTGGGAGTCGACGGCATCCTGCAAGTCCAGGTCCTTCACGACAGCCGCGAGCTGTTCCGGAGTTGCAAGGCCTGTTGGGTCAAGATTTTGAGCTATCGTGCTCCCTTTGTAGAGGAACACTGGATCTTGAGGCACAGTGATCAGGTGCTGTCGTAGAATCTGTCGGTCGATAGAGGAGATAGGAACTCCGTCCATAAGCAAAGATGCTGCGCTGTCTTGTTCTTCCACGGGGTCCAAGAGACCGAGAAGGAGAAGCACCAAAGAAGACTTCCCACTGTAGTGATCTGTTAGTGACATTGTGCAGATTGAGGTCATCAATGGCTGTAGACTTACCTGCCGGTACGGCCACACAGAGCAACTTTTTCTCGTGGTCGGATGCTCAAGCTGATGTGACGAAGAGCAGTGTCTTCGCCATCTTCACTGTATGATGCACGATCAACTTCAAGCTCAATTGCGCCTCGCGAAGGCCACTGCGGGTCCGGCTTGAAGACCTGTTGTGCCTTCTGCTCGCTCCCAGTCTCACTGCTGAAGTTTCTCAGCCTTGCCACCGCGCCGATTGTGGTCTCAAGTAGGGCATAGAAGCGCACAATGTCACTGAGCGCGGCACTGAGAGACATCAAGGTAACGAGTGATGCTCCTGAGAGGCTAGAACTAGTCCCCTCGAGCTGAGTAATGAGCGAGACCAATATCGTTGCAACCACGGCGACAACCATGTTGAGGACAAAGAAAAGCCATCTTTGTACGACAGCGAGGAGATATGTCGCTTGTTGAGATCTGTTCAGCAGCATGCGGCTGTGTTTTTTGCTGTCTTCCTCCCAGCCAAGAGCTCGAATAGTTGCTAGCCCATGAAGGGTCTCAATGAAATGCGAATAGAGAGGTGCCTTCGCCTCCAGGTCTAACAATCGTATTTGGCGGGAAGTCTTGAGATAGAAGCTCTGAATGACCCATAAGACAGCGGTCATGAACGGGTATGCCAAGGCGAGCCATGGAGCAGATGCAGCGAGCAACGCTGCCATTCCGAGGACACCGAATATGTCGAGAATCAGATTCACAAGGGCGAGCGGCATCTCGCCGTCTATCAGCGTCATGTCTTGGGCGAAGTAGTTCGTAAGGATTCCGGTGTCCGTCTTTGTAAACAATCGTAGAGGAGCATTGATGACCGTGGACAGGGCAATTTCGTGCAATGCGGCTCCGCTCTCCTTGATGAATACCAATAGTACTGTCATACCAGCGATGACAAAACAGCCGATGAAGAGGGCCTCTAGAAGTCCATATATACCCACATAGTAGGCTTGCGAATGATTGGGGTGTGCGCGAGCAGCGTCGTCCGCCCAAAATGTGAGCCAAGCCTTGGGAAAGTTGAGCAGAAACCCGTGGCAGGCTGATGCTACTAGACACACAGCGACCGGCCAGACGCCAATAGTCTTTAGGTAGTGGCCATATACGGTGAAGTCGCCCGTCCTTCTGGTCTCATCTTCTTCATCCGGAAGGGTTGTGGCTGGTTTGTGTTCGATCGATTCATGCTCTGATTGAAGTGAAGCAGCCGTGGCTTCCTCTGCATCTTGAAGGTTTTCGGGATTCTCTTCAGCGCTGATTGTGCCATCGTTGATTCGAAGTACTTGGTCAACTTGCCTGGCGTGCAATATCTGATGGGTACACAGCAACACAGTTGCATTTCGACGGCGCAGGATTCCGCGGCGGCCGAAAACATGCTCAAAGACGTGTCGTTCTGTCTTCGCGTCCAAGCCACTCAGAACATCATCGAAAATGTACATACTAGTATTGTTAGCGTAGAGGGCTCTGGCGATGGCCAATCTTTGTTTCTGCCCTCCACTCAATGTGATGGCACCACTTCCGATGCGGGTCTGATCGCCATCGGGCAAGGTTTGCAGGTCACGATCAAGCATGGTCGCCCTCAGCACCAGATTGTATCTATCATGCTCATAGTCGTTGAACCCAATGATGTTCCTTCGAATCGTTTCGTTTGTAAGGAATGACTGTTGGCTACAGTAGCCGATCTGTCCGTGGCGCCGGAGTCTTATCGACCCACGCGCGAGTGGCAGTTCGCCAAGGAGGGCTTTGCAGAGTGTCGACTTGCCACTGGCAACAGGGCCAATCATCAGAGCGAACGTCGATTCAGGGATGGTGAAGTTGACATCCTGCAAAATCGTACTGCCATCCCAAGCAAGGGCCGCATCGACCACCGTGATCTCTGATGGACGTGATCCGGCTAAAGGCCTCATTTCGATGTCATCCGCCGGAGCTGGCTCAAGAGACTTTGAAGAGTCTGATAAGAACTTCCTGCAGTCTGCTCTTGTATCTCTCTCCAAGAATGTCTGGATGCGAGCAATGCAGGTGAGAGCTCCTAAGAGCTGAGGCAGCTTCTGGAACACTACCATCAATGGTGCTGTGAGAAGTGTCAGGTAGGAGATTGACACGAATATTGTAGTCGCGTCCAGCTTTCTCGAGGATACTGCGAATGTCATCACTGGAGATAAAGCCAGCGGAACATGTGAGAGCGTCGCGACTATGCCGAGAAGAGTGCGCCAACGTCCTCCAATAGCAATCTCAGACACTCGAAGTCCCTGTATGTACGACTGCACAGGCTCAGTCATACCCGACATTTTGATCAGTTTCATCTGCGTAATAGCATTGGCAGTAGCGCTGACACGCAGTTGTATAGCTTCCATCCATGCTCGCTGTCTGGGTCCCAGAAAGGACCCCACGACAACGGTTGCGATCGCCGAGACGACGACAACTACCAGTGGTGCAGCAAACGCAGCCCCGAGTTCTCGCTGAAGGAGCCAGCATGATAGACTGATTTGGATAATGTTCGCCCAGTACTCGTGGAGGTCACGAATGCCACGCATGATCAACTCCACATCGGTGCTCATGAGGGTCAGAGCTCCAGATTCGTCTGTGGCTGAGAGGTCCACGCTGGTAGTATGTTCGTAGACTGCAACAACAAGACATCCTCTGACCATGATGAGGAAACGTTCATGGAAATACCAGTAGAGCGCCGAAGACAGCGCAATAAGTGTGTAAGTCAGACCCGTGGCAGCTATGAGACCGTACCCATGGTTATCGTTATGTTTTTCCTTTTGTAGGAAGTCGAGGAGTGCGTTGATCAGGAGTGGCTGGCAGAGGCTAGCAGCCAGCAACACAAGCCTTGGCGCTACAGAGGGGATGAGCTGCAGACCGAGAGTTCGGAACAGCAGTCCCAGCAAGCCCCAGCGTCGTCCTTTCCAGGAGTCGTTGCCCATTCGGTGCATGAATTTGCATTTCATGGCGTCTGCTGCAAGTGCTTGGTCAAGAGGATAGAGCTTGTCAACGGAAAGCACGCCTCGGAATCCTTTCATGAACAGCTTGTTCAGCCAGAAGAAAGCCCCAAGGCTGTATAGTCCGCTCGTCTCTTCCGGACTATGTTCCTTCAGATCCCAACTTAGCCATCTTGTCTTTTGCTGTACTTCAAGGCCCAAAAGAAGGGTTTTGGCGACCAGAACACATGTGGACAGCCGGGCGTGTAAGTCCCCCGCTTGGGCAGCCGATAGGAGCCATGTCGTCCGTGTAGCTGCGATGTCAAACAGCAATGTGACTGACAAGTAGACCGAAAGGAGTACTGAAGGTCGAGCGGAACGGGAGTTTTCAAGCCATGACAGCGGGCCAGTGACTATCGTCGCTACTAAGCTCAAAGTGGTTGCTGCGATTGCCGAGGCGCTGGACTGGGACTCAACATTGAGGCCTTTGACAACATGAACAAGGAGACTTGTTTGCAATGCTGCAAGGGATAAAATAACGATCTGATATTCACATTAGTGTTAGCTGAGCTGGCCCATGCTGCTTGAAGGTACACACCAGCTTCAGAAGACCGAGGCGTTGGCAATTGACAATGACGCCAGCGTGACTGAGAGACACGAGACGGGCAATGCTCAGAACAATGAATACACCTGCGGGCACAATGGTCAAGACGAGAGTCTCAAAAGTGATGGTGAAGTCAAAGTCGCCGCGGCAGCCCTGCACCGCCGGGCCCAAGGAGTCATCATTCAGACACTGCATCTTTCACGGAACACAAGACATAAGGTTGTCGACATGGTAGCACTCCAAGAAAGAGCCGCGATCCTTCGCATCCTTAAGTATTGTAGAGCACGGTCTCATGGCTGTTGGTTGGCCGGGATTGGCAAGGATGAAGCTTAGGCGAACCCCGCCTCATTCTTGCTCTCCTAAGGCAAGTACCATAAGTTCCATGATAAGGTAGGCACGACTGGCGTTGGCCCACCTGAGGAGGATGCGGTATCCATGCTGTAAACGGCAAAAGACCGGCCTTTATGCGTCTCAAGCCCGTCAGGAATGAGATCAGCGTTTATTGATCCAGACCTGCATGCAAGAGCTGACGCGGATCTTTGTTTGATATTCTACGCGTGCTTGTCAGCAGCAGTTTAGGAGGCCCAGCGACGTTCACCAACAAGGCAGCTCCATGTCACATGAAATTGATGGATTTGGAGCAGTGCACAATACTAAGTTTAGACGACCGCAGCGAGTCCATCAACATCTAGCGTATGGAGCCACGATAAGTAATCAAGAGTCACAATAATTGGCGATGTTTTAAATATTCGGTGCAATAGATTTGCAGTTCGTCAACGCAGCCTGTAAGCCTAACCTGAGGTTCATCTCGGTTCTGTCAGTGTTACAGGGTAAGCGGGCTGCCTGCCTATCGATAAGCGTAGGCTTAGACCCCCATTAAGTAAGCGTCGAAAAACCTCCAGCATCGTCTCGTGTCGCCAGTTGCAGCTCCTCGATTTGAAGGCACCTCAAATCCATCACGCGAACACCTCATCCGCCGGCCATGCGGTTCTTAACGCTTCAGCGGCCCATGTTGGCTGCTGTAACAGGCGTTGTCAGGCCGCAGGCTACGATTCCGGCACCGCGAATTGCCCAATTGGCCAGTGAGCTTGTGCAAGGTCGCAGGCACGCTTCCGTCAAGGCTCAGGGAGCGTACAGGAAGAAGAGCAAGAGGGGCATTCCTAACAAGCTTGGTGCGAAGAGGACTGGAGGTACGGATTCTTCAGCCAACGCAGGACACACGTGGACGACGCAATACTGACTTCGGGCTAGATCAATTCGTGATTCCCGGCAACATTCTCTACAAGCAACGCGGAACGCTATGGTGGCCTGGCGAGAACTGCATCATGGGCCGTGATCACACGATTCATGCGATGGCCACTGGATACGTCAAATACTACCGCGATCCCGCAAAGCACCCCGACCGAAAGTACATTGGCGTCGTCTTCGACAAGAAGGACACTCTTCCCTACCCTCTCCACGCTGAGCGCAAGCGCAAACTCAACATGACCACATACACAATCCGACCCAAGGCTCCTGAGCCTGCATTATCTGCATCTGGGATCCCGACGCAAGTCACACGAGTCGAACCTGGCGAGCCAGACAGACTACTCCGCCTGCGAAGCGACTACAGTTATCGAGAAGACAACTGGCGGATCGGTAGGCTGGTCAAGACAACAGGCATCCGGACGACCAAGTTCAGCACGAGAAAGAAGTACTTCCGAAACAGGCGGTGGAGGAGAGAGAGGGAGATTGAGGGTCAGAAGATGGCTGCTGCGAAGAGACAGGAGGGCGGTGATATGCCAGTGCTCAAGAAGCAGCCCTTGAGCAAGAAGGCTGCTAAGAAGGCGGCGAAGAAATAAACCAGCCTGGTCTGATACACCTTTGTAGAATCTTATGTACTGTACAATATTATCGCCACTGCGCGGCGAGACTGTTCAAACATGATGCTCGAGTTGATGCAAGTCAGTGATGAAGCCCAGCATTGGGCAAAACGAACCGGGCAATATGTCCCAGCATGATGCGATGGACGGAATACTGCATTATAGATTTGATGATCCGAGCCTTTTCGGAGAATGGTGCCATCGTGTTGTCGTGAACGCAAGAACATGGCCGCCCCTTTAACGTGGTGGTTTGGCACTTTATCTACACCTGCCTCTAGCGCGTCTCCATTGCTCTTACCCAGATCACCATCGTTAAATAGCATTCTTAATCAGACCCTTCACCTTTGCAATTCGGCCCAAATTTGCGGGATTGGCTTCTTGTTTTCTTCCGATGGATTTAATTGCGATTTGATTGGGATTTTAGGACAACTTTCAGGCGTTACCATCTCACTAATTCGGATCCTGGAACTTGCCGTAACGCGAGCATCTCAACGCGTCTCACCCATCGCATTCACCATTTCGACCTCATCTGTCCTGCACATTGACTGGCTGGCTGAAGCGCTATGGCGCTGTCTTCAATGGCGGCTCAAATACCTTCCAACTCGCATTCACCTGCCGGCGCCTCGGGCAACGGTGCGTCGAAACCACCCATGAAACAGATCAAGCGCACCAGATTTCCAGACTGGGATGATGAGGGACCATCGGCCAAACGGACCTCAATCACACCAGTACCAGTGCCCGTGCCAGCATCGACGACGATGGGCCCTCGTCTTGCGGCGTCAAAGGCCGTACAAGCGGTTCAACAGCAATGGGCGCAACAGCGCGAAGATGCTCAAGTTGTCACAGACTTGGGGGCAGATGAAATTGAGAGTGAATATGTCACATCCGGGGAAGATGAGTCTGAGGAAGAATCCGAGGACGATTTGCTACGAGACAATTTCACTCCTGACAGGTTGAATGACGATGGTCCTTCAAACTCCCATCAACATCTCTCCGCGAACGAGTTGGAGGCCAAGATTCGAAGTGATACCCACAGAGCGCGACAAGGCTTGGATTCGAGCAACGATGCACCGGAAGCGGGTAGTTCTCGGGACCTACTTGAAATGAGAGGTGCAAATGGAGCATTGATGACGACGCTGGATGGGCGCATGTACTCTAAACTTCACAGTGAGTAGCTCCCTGCTTGCATGTTGGGGTTTGCCTCATCGTTTCGCGAACAGCACTGATTGGACATAGCCGAATGGGGAGAAACCCTTCATACCGGCACATTGCCCATACCGACCAATTACCAGTTGCTAGACACAGCGCGCAATTCCTTCGTTTGCCCTGTTCGAGATTGTCAGAAGATGGGAGGATCTATCGGTTTCTTGACCGGCCACTTCTCTGCCTGCCACAACAGGTCTACCTTCAACGACAACTTGGACGGTACACTCTCGAAAGTCGGCTCATATGTCGCAGCTCCTGGCATGACAAGTCCGGGTATTGTCGTCTCGCGCAATCCACCTCCGGCCGACATTGCGCCACCTGTCGCCCCTAGAGTAGCCTTCTCCGTCATGAAAGCTGCTGTAACTCCCAGGAAATTCATAGACCATCAGGCCCTTGCCAGGCAGACGGTCTTTCACAATTCGCAAAGTCCAGCGCATTCAGCGCCTTCTGCACTACCGGCTCCACAAGAACCGCGTCGCTCAGCGCCAATCGAGTATTTAAACGACCTTTTACATTCGAGGCAAGTCGTGCCCAAGCGAGCTGATATCCAATATTTCGCGTCTTTGCCACGGAAACGCGACCTTCCGCGAGCTTGGATAGACCACCATTCTGGGACTATCATTGACAAGACTCACTATTCTTGTGCTCTTGCGTATATAGTTGGGCACGAGATCAGGAAAGAGGCTTGCACAGCGCCTCTGACTTCTACCAGCCGCCTTTCTAAACCTAGCATCTGTGTGCCTCTGGAAATGCCAGACATCGCTCGCACGGAGTTTTCCAAGTGTACCACGTGTGTTGGGTGCAGGTACTGGTCTCACTTGCAACGACAGAGAAACAAATGTTCATGGAACGTTCACGGCATGCGGGATAGTGTCTCGGAAGGCAGATCGGAGAGCGTGGACATGGACTGGTCGTCCGCGAACCAGGACAATGAAGAAAGGGAATCTCCAGTGCCGCTGCCTTCCGCCACGGCGCCAAAGCCTTCACGCCAAAATGGTACCGTCTCAGCCGCTCAGGCTGGCTCCGGGCTGAGATACTCGACAAGCTTCTCGAATGAAGAACGAGGGCTGGCTGCGGCTGAACCGGAAATGGAGGACTGGGAATTTGCGCCTGGCAGACTCTTGAATGATAAAGAGCCTGCTCAGAGTGAGTTAAGAGCGTGTGGCTGCCGCAGTAGCGTTTTACTGACTCCTATCAGATGTCGCTTTCTCAAACTCATACCTCACAAGTCGTGAACCTGTTATGGTCTCCGATGATATTAGCTTTAATGTTGCCGTCCTAAGTTCTGGCACTACTATTCACCTTGCCGTCGAAGAAACGAAACTTAGAACTTGCTCAGTCGCGACGGGCAAAGTTAAGGTCACGGTTGGTGGCACTGAGTTCAAGATCGGCCCGCACGGCATGTTCAAGGTCATGCCAGGAGAGAGCTGCACCGTTGAGAACAGACAATACACAGAGGCGTATATACACTGTACCACAGTCGACAATTACGAAGTCGCATCTGGTTAAAAATTGCAATTATCGAACTCTTGTATAGTAAAGGAGATGCGCTGGTTTTGCGCCTTGTAGTATAGCTTGCGGGAGCAAATGGCAGAGCACCGGGTGGGTAAGCGAACATGTGACATAGCAACGGCGTTAGCTTCATGTAATTAGACATTTGCTTTGTGCAACATATAACCTTTATTTCTGCACCCTAGGTTGGCAAGAGATTTATTTGTCGTCACTTGACAAGATGTGGCTCAATGCTGGGTAATGGGTTACTTGCGAGATCACATGCGACTTCAGCGCCACCATCACCTAAACGGCATGTGAGACAACTCAGCAGCGTGACCACAACCAAAGACCCAGATACAGCTTGCAAAAGCCGAAATCCTATCGGCGACCATAGCCTAATAGACAGAACGGGAGAAAGACTGGCTCTAGTGTACGGACAGGTATATTCACGAACTCGAAGTCTGGGGAGCCAGTCTATCGAGTTTAGAGCCTTTCGTAAGCTCTACCATGGAAATATTATAATGCAAGTCGAGGCCTGCAATATCATCTTGCACATTTCGCAAGAACTCCACTTATTCGTATTAAAAACCGATGAGACTCTGTAGAGAACGCATCTCGATACGGAAGGAAATTCTTCGTAGGCGGCAGTGTGCAGGTCACGCCCGGAGCTGAGGTCAGGTGTCACTTTTACAGTCACAGTGGTAATCAAGTTTACCACCGTAGAAATTCTAATTCTCATATAACATTCGCATTTCCTTTTGGTTCACCAGTTCTCATGTTTTTATTGTCGAAAAGCTTCTACCATTGTGCTCTGACAAGATGGGGGCCAGTTCAGCAACACCGCCCGTCGGACGAGCTGCTACCACTGACCTAGACTCTCTCGTTGTCAACCCCGGCAGCCCACGCAGTTTCCATCCTACATCACCAGCTTCCAACCCGGGGGCAAGGCCACAAGTTCTCGAAGATGCTTCGACGATATCTTTACTTCGCGATGAACCGGTCGAAGGCATTAAAAGTCCGCGTTTCACACTAGATCCTGACGGCATCGCGACTCACGATGAGACAAACGTCGACATTGTCACTGTGCCTTGCCCTGGTGGTCATCCTCTGCGCAGCTGGAATAGAGATGGCCTAATCAGCCGGTTCTTCGGTGCGCCTTCAATGCGAGAGGCTGAAGTTGATGAGAGCGACACGAATGGGCCTTCATGGATTAGGCAAGGAATTCGTCGTGAGGCAAACTCGGCCCGCATCGTGCTGTACGAACACCTTGCTGCCGCTGGAGGCACCACACTTTCGAAGCTTGCGGATGATCTGCTGGAAAATTTCGAGGCTCTGAGGAAGCAAGAGAGTGCCGAGAGGCCCTTTTTGTTTGTGTGCCATAGTGTAGGTGGTCTTGTGGCCAAGATGGCTCTCGTCAAGGCCGGAAAGGACCCTGTTTATCGAACCATCTTGCGAGATTGCTACGGTGTCGCATTCTTCGGTAAGTTCATAAAGTATTCAATTTGCTTGATTTGCGAACTTCGACTCATCAATTGGCAGGCACACCACACCAAGGGTCTAGCTATTTTGCTATGCCCTCACTGGCTACTGGGATCCAGAGCCTGCTGCAGCTTTCCAACCCGCTTCCAACATCCATTACGGATGACTTACGCGTCGGCAATAGTCTCGTTCTCCAGATGGACGACGACTTCAAGGCCATCTCTACTGACATGCGGATATGGACATTCTACGAGACCATCGAGTCTCGCCTGTCCGGTAGTGGTACGGAGGATGTATTCTTTACCGCGCCTTTGACCTCCATCAAGTCTGCAATTCTTGGAATGAGGCAGGAGAGTATATTTCCACTTCAAAGCGACCATGCGAACATCGCATCGTTTGGAAGGCATAATGTCCATACGCTGAAACTTCTTTTGCGCCAACTCGCTATCCAAATCAACAGGGCTGACACCAACGTAAGAGAGCTCAGCGCCACGAACACACTAGACCTGGAGCAGCGTGTAAGTGTCGAGGTGCATGGCTTCTTCGAAGATCCCGTCGATCGCGACACTGCCGGCGTAGCGGTCATTCGAGCCTGGTCTACGCGTCTTCCACTCAAAGACTTCTTGCAAAAGGGACCCGATGTCTGTCTCAGTGAACGGCTGAGCGAAGTTGAACAGGCTCCTGCTAACTGGCAGAATCCACTGGGCATTCAGCAGCCAGGCGATGCAGCGATCCAGCCTCCAGCATCACCTGTGCTTCGGCCCGTGGACGCCTTACACAAACACCGTCCGGAGTCGGCTCCTGCCGTACCATTTGCTGGGCGAGCAATGAGCCCGCCAATGCGACCGACTTTGCCCCTAACAAATCACTCCAGTCCTATGCGGCGTCCATCACCTCTCATCCGCGCCGACTTTGAGCAAGATCTTGCTATCGATCGTCTATCGCCTCCAGTGCGACCCCGAGCAATGAGCTCCACAAGTCGTTCGCATAGCGATGGGTCACAGTTCGAGTATCGCGACTTTCCTCCATTTTCTCAGCGGAGTCTGAGTCACGGTACTGTCGGTCTCAGCGACACCGACAAGGAGGATGATGACGGCATCGACTCTTCGCCGCCACTCCCCGAGGCTGTCATCGCCATTCGAAAGGTTGTGAAGGACTCTCACAGGAGGCCTAGTGGTACGGTGATTGTAGATGAGGTTCCTGTGGCTTTCAAGAAGCCCGATATCAAGGATCGAAAGTTTACCTGGATCCATGTGCCTTACAACAATCCTACATGGGTAAAGGTACGAATCCCTTGAGGCTTGCGCTGTATCTCCAGGCCATCTGCCCCTTGAGCGTTGCTGACACTATGCAGAGAGTTCTTGGCACGTTGCAGGAGACCTACCAGAAGGACTATACTTCCCTGTACAACAATGACTTCTGGGCGACGAAACACACGAGAGGTAGGCACGGGCAACACTATGCTTATCACGCTAAGCCAGGTTGCTACTATTCTGGAGCGAGATCATGTAAGGAGAGATTCTTCCCAGCATCGATCGAGACCTTTCTAACTCAAATACATAGCATCTCGAGCTCATTCGCCCAGAAGCCACTCCATTTCACCGCACCCTGCTGTTGAGGCGTCGAACACATGTGTCTTCCTGCCCTATCTCCATTTCGACACATACAAACGACTAGTACGACGGAGAGAGCTCACTCTACAGCGCCTCCGACATGGTCGTGCACATCCGGTTCCTGAATCTGTCGTGAAGTCGGATTCCGTCGAGCTCCAGGTGATATGGGAATTCCTGGGACACGATCCTCCGTTGAACCTGCGAAGAACCCTAGATCAATATGGTTACCCATCTCTGAGGGACACAAGGTCAAGGGATGACGATCAGATGTTGTACAAGCTCACTAAAGAACGACCATGCGCACCAGAGACAACGGGCAATCTATACGGGCAAGGGATAAGCAGTCGTTTTGGCTCTGATAGCCACAGTAGCTCCAAGGCGGCATCCGTGGCTTCGGGCAAGAACCAGACGAAAGAGACGGGAAATCAAGGAGATATCCTCAACGGAAATGTTCTGATGGTGGATCAACTCTGGCTTTGGGCTCTGGGATCTCGTGAGTTTTCCCCTCATCGATACCCTCATATCATATCGAGTGCTGACAGTTGAGGTCTGTCAAGACACGATTTTGACGTTATTCCCAAAGCGCTACAGTGACCCGATCGAGGGCCCCTTGTTCCAACAAGCAGATCTCCGTGATAGCATCTTTAACGAGATCAACGTTGACCTGACGCGGCAGTGTGAGAATGCTCTTGACCTTGCTGCATTGGCTGCGCTCCATGCTGTCACTGTTCTACTCGATCGTTCTTCGCACCCAGATCTGGAGATCTTCCGCATATTTGAGGAAGCCGTGAGCGTATTGGTGAGTACGAACCTCCCCCAGAGCGACTCCAGACTAACATTGCATTGCAGAACGAAAAGCTCACGTCGTCTCTCAAAGCTTTCAGAACCGAAGGGTTTCGCGACAAGGCTTCCGCATACGAGCCAGTCGAGAACAAGGAGCGATCGATCAGAAAAAGGCACAAAGAAGAGGGTCAGCGAGCTGAGCAGGAGAATCGGGATAACACCTCAGCACTCCTCGAGCTGCGAGACATAGAAGATGAATTACTCATCCTCCTCCATCTGTTCGAGCGACAGTCGAAAGTCATCTCGTCGATGCATGCTACCTATCTCCGACCTGAGCTGCGCGACCTTACTGTCAATGGGCGAGGGTTCCTCAATGAGGCGATGAAGAAGATCAATGAGTATATACACCAAGCCGATGAGATGATCTCGAGGGTGCGCAACACTCGCGACGACTACGACAAACTTCTACAAATGGTGCAAAGGCAGGCTCAGGTTGATGAGGTTCGCCTGAGTCGCTTGCATGCAGATCTAGCTAGCGCTCAGAGTCGCAGTGTGATGATCTTCACGACTTTCACTGTCATCTTCTTGCCTCTCACGTTCTTCACTGGACTCTTTGGCATGAACACGCAGGAATGGGGCGGGGAGGGAAACCTATCGCTGAAGACAATCGGCGCCATTTCCCTGCCTTCTAGCTTCGTTCTCATTGTCGCATCGCTGGTCGTCGCATGGAGTACTACCGTCCGAAAGCTCCTCAGATGGGGCAGTGAGGTCAATGCGCGTTGGGTAAGATGGCTCTACTTCGAATTCTGGAGGCCTGTGGCGAAGAAGCTGGGTGCTGCGGCCCGGAAGAGGGTGAATGGAGGTAGAGAGCCGGATGAAAATGAGGATGGGAGAATCAAGAAGGAGGCCAGTGATTTCTGGCAAAGACACCGGCTGGAGAGGGAGAGAGGATATGAGATTCCCGAAGTCAACAAGAAGAGTTCTGTGAGGTTGAGGTCAAAGGGAAAGACAATTGCGTCGAAGGCTTGATAGACGGCGTAGGGAAATCGTGGCGGAATTTTAGCCGCCTCTTTGATATATGGCCACACCATACTGTAAGCTTTTCTTGAAGGTAAAGCAAAATTGGTTTATACAATGGTGTACGTAAAGGGCAGGTGGAAATACAGAAGGCTGATTCCCGACGTCATGTAGATCCTGGTCGTCGACGCACTTGCCGTAACTCGTATTGTGACGCCGCGGGGTTCACAACTTCCGGGGAGGCGACAACTTGTGGCCTCGTCCAACTTCACCACGGCGTACTTCACCCACAAGGTGCGCTACATTGACATTATTTACCAGGACTCATCTGGTCAACGATACTTTACATCACTGCCGCCTTGACTCCGTCGAGGTCTCTCAACTCAGTATACCTTATACGGTCATCTGCAAACAGTGACAATGGCGACTACCACGACCACCCGGCCTGGCGGTGAAACGATTGAGCTGCAGTCCATCCGACCAGACCAGTCCTCACAGTCCTATGATCTCCAGGATACACCTCAAATATGGGAAACTCCCGGCCACAGCATGGAAGACCTCCCATCAGGGCCAAAACTCTCCAAAACCAGAATGGTCACAACAATCATCCAACTCGCAAGCATCAACCTAATCTCTAGTTTTACCAATGGCGTCATGACAGTCGGTCTTCCCACAATGGCCCGCGACATCAACCTCCCTCGAGAACTGTATCTTTGGCCACTATCCGTCTTCGGTCTGACCTGTGGCTCGATGCTTCTCATGGCTGGGTCTATCGCCGACGTCATTGGTGCGCGACGAGTTGAACTCATCGGGTGCTTTACGCTGGCAGCGTTCATGCTTGCGTGTGGGTTCGCGGAGACGGGTATTCAGTTGACCTTGTTCAGAGCGTTTCAGGGTGTGGCTATGGCGATGCATCTTCCTGCTGCTGTTTCGATTGCGACGAAGACGGTGCCGAAGGGGAAGGGCAGGAACATGGCGTTTGCATCACTGGGTTTCGCAAGAGATATCGGATACTCCGTTGGACTTGTGCTCAGTGGTGTGCTGATCGAGGCCAGTGGATGGAGGTTGAACTTCTATCTCGCGGGAGGTGGAATGTTCCTCATTGCGTTTACATCGATCTGGAGCCTTCCGGAGGAGAGCGAACAGAGCGTGGCACTGGGTGGTATGTTCAAGGAGCTCTATCACAAGATCGATTGGGTCGGCAGTATTATGATCAGCAGTGGACTTGCATTGCTGGCATATGTTCTTGCGTAAGTATATCGTACCCGACAGGACCTGAAATTCTGCCAGAGCGATGGATTGGTGCAGTTCATGAACTAAGTTACTTCCAGTATCATCAGCGCCGACCTCGACACTATCGAATCACCTTCATCAATCGGCATATTGGTGACCAGCGTGGCATTGCTTGTCTCGTTCCCTTTCTGGATGAACTACAGGGAACGCAACGGAAAACCGGCACTCATTCCGAACTCACTCTGGCAAAATAAGGCGTTTGCAAGCACTTGCGCAATCATCGCCTTGTCCAACGGGTCCATTATTGCTCTAGAACTCTTTTCCAGTTTATAGTGAGTTACCTTTGTCCGCGCCGGGACTCCATGCTGACTGTCTGTTAGCTTCCAAGAGATCCAAAACACAGGCACATTGGCAACGTCGTTGCAATTACTGCCGAACGTCGCCATGGGCATCGCCATCGGACTCAGCTGTGGCTTCTTTGTGCACAAAGTATCCGCAGGTTGGCTGGTCACCAGCACCTCCATCCTGTGCGCCTGCGCGCCACTCTTCATGGCGGTGATGGATCCCAAATGGACATATTGGTACATGGCATTCTGGGCACAAGCCCTCTCGCCCATCAGCGTCTCCGTACTAGTCACAGTTGGCATGCTCATCGTCTCCGACGTCTTCCCCGACAAATCCCAAGCTCTAGCCGGCGCAGTCTTCAACACCGTCGCAAATTTTGGGCTCAGTTTCGGTGTCGGGCTGTGTCAGCTTGTGGCTCTTGGAGTTACTGATAATCAGGCGCAAGGCAGTCACGGGGAAGATTCAGATAGCAATGCGGAGCTTCCTGAGGGCGATGTCTTGCTTCGTGGGTATCGGGCAAGTTTCTGGACGATGCATGGGTTTATGTTGTTGTGTGCTGTCGTTGCATTCTTTGGTCTGAGGAGAGTCGGTAAGGTTGGTCTGAAGCGAGAATAAGTCTGCCCTCTTGTGGGAACTGGGACAGCCTTCCTTCCAACGACAAAAGGACCAAAGTCTGTACTCAAAGAGAAGGTCAAAAAGTCATGCGATTGCCTATTGGACTCTATCCTGCCTCCATTCAGAACTATAAGTGGCCAATGGTTATCCGACCGTAAATGGAGTGTAATAGAAGTGACACGATTGGATGGTCTCCTTTCGGCCGAAAAGCAAATATCGAGTCACTTGAACTCGGCCAAGCTGGAATGCGGTCCGGAGACTTTTCCTTACCCACTGAGGGTCGATCGTGGGCCGAGGGCCACTTCTCAATGAGAGTCCTGTGGTCTTGTGATCGCAGACGTGCAGGACTGGGATTGGAATGGAATACAAATAGTGATAGCTAGGAGGATTTGAAGACTACAGTCCGCTATTGAAAGTTATTGTCGAGCATTGCATTCGTAAGGCACCGCGCCAGCAAGCATACTGCAGCATAATTAAGCTTGGATTCTTTCTTCATACAATTTGTTACCTGCACCTAGACTCACGCTAGTAATCCGCGGATGCAGGCATCATAACCGAGGTGGACAGATCCTCACCACCCCTGGTCAAGGAACATCTGTGTTGCAAGGAGGGTATCTTCGACGTCGGCCGCCCGATAGCTGTCGACGAGATAAAGCGAAGACACGACTCATTCGACCGGACTGAATGATTCTAGTTCCTCCTGACTTGCATCCATCTGAGTGAGACATTGCCAGCCAAAGCACGCTACGAGTGCATGGGGACTTCTAGCCATCCGACTAACATCGGCCTACCGCCCACCGTCGGTCAGCTAATTAACTGTAGACGCAATCCTGGAGCCACTAACAACGGTCGCCGTCGTCATCCTGCAAGCAAAATCCTGCTGCACCTCACTGTCACTCGCTTGGCTCGCTGCCGTTCCGGGGCCCTCCTCCCGCATTTTCTCTGCAACCCATTCGGGGTAGGTATTCGTGCTTTAGTTTCAATAGTTTAGTGTCAAAGTTTTGACAGCTGCGTGCTGGTTGAGGGGTGTATGTGTGTGTGTGGCACATGCTCTTTTGTAAATTAGCCTGCATCTCTACTCTCCAAGTCGGCGACTTCTTCGATCTTTGACTTACCTTCTACAACATACCGAGACGAAAAGGAGAATGCGCAGTCGCGGCGCCGCATTGACAGGCGACGACAAAACGACGACGAGCACAACAGACTGTCCACGACGCATCCTCGACTAAAGCTTGTCGGGCGTACACGCCCCTAGCTCGTGGCCATGAGCACTGAACAAGATCCATTCGAGGTGGACTCCCAGCTCGGACGGGGGGACATTGACATCGTAAGTTGTTCCTTTTCTTCTTGGTTCTCCTCAATCGCTATACCAAATCCCTCTTGCCATCAAAATATGCGAACTCAATGGCATTTGCGATCGCTGGTTCCCGCGGGCAGGGCAGAGAACGTGGGCTGCTGGGATGTCTGGACAAGCGCGTCGTGGTGAGCAGGGATGTACAGTGTTCGCAAATTGCACTCTATGCACCTTTCAGACAGGAATATATGACTGACACTTCCAGGATGACGATACTGATTCTGCTCTTGGAGATACGTAAGTCAATACGGTCTTCATTACTACAATGGCGAACTGACTGATGAGGATTTAGCTGGGATGAAGATGACACAAAATCCTTGTCGTCTTCTGTCATGAAGTACAAATGGGAGCATGGCAGACGATATCACGCTTATCAGGATGGCTCATACTGGTACGTGAGGTTCAGAATGCCGCAATAACTTGTGCTGACATCACTTGCCAGGGGTCCTAATGATCAAAGGCAGCTTGATGCTGAAGATTTTGTGTATGTTACCAAGTAGCCACCAAGACCATTCACTGTTCAAGGCCACTGACTCGTCTACACAGTCACTCCATGTTTCTCACGATCCTTAGTGGAAAGCTTTACCTCGCTCCGATCCGCAAAGATCCTCATGTTAGTCGTCTTAGACTCCCTCCACACGACAATTTACTGATGCCATCTAGAATGTGCTTGATGTCGGTGCTGGCACCGGCATCTGGACAATGTACGCTCACAACCCATTGACAAGTTACCTCCTTGAGCAAGGACCTTGCTAATTTTCCCCATTAGCGAGTTCGCCGAGCAACACCCCTCCGCTCAAGTAACAGGGATCGACCTCTCCCCAATCCAACCCTCCACCGTCCCCCTCAACGTCCGCTTCGAAGTCGACGACGCAAACCTCGAATGGACCTACCCCCTCTCCCACTTCGACTTCATCCACACCCGCATGCTCACCGGCTGCATCCCCTCCTGGCCAGACTACTACCGCAAAGTCCGTCGCCACCTCAAACCCGGCGGCTGGGCTGAACAGATCGAACTTTCTGTACGAACGTTGTCGGATGATGGGACAATCACGGAGGATATGCCGTTTACGACGTGGGAGAAGGTTTTTACGATCGCCGGTGAGGCGACGGGGAAGACGTTCTTTGCTTGTGAAGTTGCGGCGGGGGCTATGAGGGAGGCGGGTTTGGTGAATGTTAAGGAGATTAGGTTGAAGTTGCCGGTTGGGAGGTGGCCGAGGGATGAGACTTTGAAGATTTGGGGGACGTGGTGTAGGGCATTCTTGCATGATGCGATTGAAGGATTTGGATTGAGGATGATGACGGGTGTAATGGGGGTAAGTTTATCTCTTTGCAAGCCAAAGCTCTTTCAAGCTCGCCAGTATGCTGACAACTTTATACAGTGGTCATATGAGCAGACACAGGTCTTCTTCAACGATATGCGGAAGCACTTGATGGATCCAAAGATTCATGGCTACGTTGAGATGTAAGTCTTTCCTTTGCTATTCATGAGTGGATAGTACTGACCAGAAGCCAGGGTGGTCGTGTACGGTCAAGAACCAGAGGCGGGCGCTGGAACTGGATCCGAGACGATGGAGCCGGAAGCGTAATATGCAACACATTTATACCAAAAGTCTTTGCTTCAGTTACATCCATTCCACATAATCCATCGCTGCCTGGGGTAGGCCAAGGCACGTCCGCATCACATTTGAAGGGCATTCCTTTGACCACTGGTGTAATTCATTGTAGATAAGCATCTCTGTATGCTGAGTACTGTAGACACGCTCCAACATACCGTCTCCTAAGCTCATAACAACCACAGCTTAGTTCAGGAGCGGTGTCTCCTCATCTGCCCCACGATTATCGCCCTCCTGCGCGCCTTCTGCTTCATTTTCGACGTTCCAGATACCGCCATGAATGAGCCACTCCCTGTAGATCCATCCCAGGCACACTCCAGCGCCTGAGCCGACCACCACAGAACTGACAAGGGCCACCAGAGGCACTCTCCAGCCAACCTCAACAAACATCCAGTACAGCACAGTCAGGCCCATGTATGTCGCATCAATCTCAATGAACTTGATCACAGACCGTGTCTCCTCTCGACGATCTCCGTGGCCGGGTCCTCGGGCGGCGCTCCACATCATGACAATATGAGCACAGATGGAAAAGAGAACTGGTAGCGCATACACGGCGACAAGACCCCATCGACTAGACTCGAGGTGAATGCCTCGAACATGCTCGGAGTTGCTTCGAAGCTTGTTGATGAGAAGACGAAGACCTTGACGGATGAGCGAGACGTAGACCGGGAAGAAGAGCCAGACGATGACGGCGATGGGGCTCTTGAGGGTGAGCATGAGGACAGTCGGAAGGTAGAATCCGATAGCAACAGCGGCTGGAATAGCATAAACCTCAGCGTCGGGGAGTGGCGGCTTTCATCCTGTGCGATCGAGTCCGGAGCTTCTTCACTTTGTTGCTGATCCGTGGATGCGATGCGTTCCTTCTTTCCGGAGAGAATCCTCTTCCCATGGTGCAGAAACGCAGGGATAATGAGCAGCTCCCAGACAAAGGCACCTCCAACCAAGTTGAGCACCAGCCATGGTCCAGTAGGATACGCGATCAACACACTGGGCGCATTGCAGATCCTCGCTGCTTCCACGGTATGGACCGTCAACAAACCACCAACGAAAGCCAGCACGACCGTAAAGGTAGCCGCAGCACTCCGCGCATCGAGAGCAAGCTCAAAGAAACTCTCCAAAAAGCACAAAGGCGTCGAGATGAACGATGGTAGGTGGCTATGCTGCGTGAGCCCTGGGAGACGTGCGCGAGAATGGCATTCCGACCACAGGAGAGCGGTATTGACGTCTGAGTGGATGAAAAGTGTGACGAAAGTTGCGATGGCGAGGAGGATTGCTGGAAAGATGAGATATGGGAGGGAGAATGTCTGGATGGGAGGACGTTTCCAGCTGGAGGGCGAGCCCAGCATTGATGGCGGCATGGTGCTGGTGGTTTGGTGATTTTGCTGAGGTGATGTTGAGGTGAGGTCCAAGATTGCGCCGGAAATTGGCTGAGAAACCGCTTGGTTGTTGCACTGACCAGGTGCCCAGATGACGGCAAGGCGACCTGAATTTTCCGCCCAAAAGACGTGCGTCCAAAGCCAAATTATATCTACTCAGGAAGCTTGATGATATTCCTCAGGGTTCGTCCTGAATTTGTGGTTGTGAACGTGCTGCCGTTGTTTCCAGGGATTGGACTATCACGGGACAGGCGGGTCAACTCCAGCCACGCTGCGCATGTGATGCAAGTGCACCACGCGACATACCTTTCGCACCTCATATTTGCTGTGCATTAACAGTTTTTCTCTCGACTTGTTTCGTTTCCGCAGAATCAGGGAAGATGCGCGTGGAACACATTGCGCCTGCCTCCCTCACCACATCTGGCAAGTACCATCGCCTGACGGTGCTCGAGTGCTTGCCGCGATATCATACTGCACGGACAGTCATATTCGCGCGATCCGAACAATACACTCTACCCGGGATTGTGTTGTTATTCTGATATGGGATTGTTCAGAAACGATAGGTAGACACGAAGATCTTGTGAGCTTGGATTGTGACTCTTAAGAGATGTGGCAATCCACTATAAGCGATAGCGATCATCTCCTACGTCACCGTTCTGAACCACCTCGTAGCATCACTTCTGAGCTTCATTCTTCCTCACGCATGCGTTCATGATGCAATGCTAAAAATCCTGTCAAAGCAACCTTCAAGCTGGAATACATCAACAGTGCAGCCACTGTTAATCGTCAGCCAACTTCGAAACCCCCAGCACCACTATACTCTCAAGCAGCCGTCAGTGCCCTTCACCACAGCCATGTCGTGGATGGACTCTTGGTCTCGCCCAGGGAAATCCCAAGCAGTACCACCTCCATACTATTTGACCAATCCGCAAACAAAATACTGCCATACATGTGGCCGCATAATCAGCGAGCGGAAATCACACAAAGCCGCAGAGGCAAGTGCAACGCCTCCAAAGTACTGCAGCTCGCGGTGTCGTGGGCTCAAACCACGTGGCAAGGATCGGAAGGTTGAGGCAGCCTTTGCTGCCCTACTAGATGAGAAGACTGAGTTTGAGGAGGAGGATATCCCGAAGGCTGTTCTTGACGCGAGGCAGAAACCCAAGGCGAAGGGGGAGAAGCGCCTTACCATTCCGTGCTCGGCGGTTGAGACGCTCATCTACGGAGATCGATCAGATCCAACAAAAGTCTACGGGCGACGAAAGAACAGAGCATCTCGCGCAATCGCTACACCAGAGGAAAGTGACGGCGAGGGAGCAAGCACAAGAGTCTATCACGTCGAGGATGGCAATGAAGCAGTCCCCACTGCTTTCGCTGGCAAAGTCCGGCCTTCTCAACATCTTGCCAGTGTCAATGGTAGCATTGGCGGCGAGAAAGGTCGCGCTGAGAGAGAAGCAGAGACTGCTGAAGATACGGAGAAGAGGCTTGAAGGTCAGAAGATAGCGGACGAGAAAGAAGCCGTGAAGCGGGCGGCGAGGAGGTTGTGCATCTTTGGCATTGAGGATGAGAGAGGAGAGAGGAGAATGTGTGAGGCTGTGATGCAGGGGTCAATCGTCGAGCCGAGTTTCGCGAAGGGCGATTGGGGTGTCCGCTGGAGGGAATGAAAGAATGAGGTTGCTGTTAAAACCTCACAAAGTAGCGAAGCTTTGGTCTGTTGTGGCGGGAGTAGAGGCAAGTCGTGGCTGCCTCCAAGATGGAGCTGAGTTGAAGGAGACGATAACGTTATCACATTCGGGTTGGGGTTGTGGCTTGCTGCACGCCCTTTTGTCTTAATAATCTCGAGTTCCAGTCACGTACTGACATCAACTTCAACGAGCAATTGATGCGAGGCTGAATTTTTACGTTTCTCATATTACCAAACGTGTTCACTCAAAATCGAGATCTAATTGTCGACAAAACTTGTCTCCCCAAGGCATTCTCCCTCCTCTACGCTCTTCACGACTGTCCCGCTCTCATCCTGGTCCTGTTAAGGCGGGACAACAGAAAATCACATGCCACCCAAGGGAGACAAGGGTGATTCAGTTGAAAACCCATCTGTAAGCTGATTTTAAATATCGAAGTTCAAAATTTGTTGCTAACAATTTACTAGTCACGACGTGAACGTGGCGTTATCGCCCAAAGAGCGTATCGCAAGCGGCATGCTTCAAAGTTCCAAGCCCTCAAGGAGGAGAACGATCGCCTTCGCCATGCAATTGCACGCGTAGGCATCGTCGCAGCCGGAGAGGGAAGATTCAACTCAGACCTTGACAGTGTCATCTCAGATGCCAAGAACGTCGCGAAAGCTGGCGAAGAAGGGTCCGAGACTGGTGGCCAGAACGATGCTGGCATAAAAACCACCACGACTGTTCGGAGCGAATGCCCGAACGAGAAGGAAGCTTCACCTACAGCACAGAATGTGTCGAAGACGTGGAGCAGTACACCTGGGTTCAGGAATATCCCGACTAGTAGCGGAGTATTCGTGGATGGCAATATGGGTATGAGGAGCTTCGCGATGCCGTCCAATTGCATCACCTATCTTGGAGATGCCAGCACCGAGTCTTTGGCAGGCGGCATATATCGTGCTGTTCTATCTATTGCAATCAGGCGATGGCATACTCACTTCCAACGACAGAATCCACCATCCTTACTGCCAGACCAACCATTACCCGTCACCAATCCAGCTCAATCACTCTATGCGCTGCCTGCAACCCGCTCAAGCCCTCTCGACATCGCGTTTCCCCTCCTTCATCCCCTCGAAAACGACGACCTTGTTCCACAGTGCATCTTCTCGAGACCTCCCTCAGAACAGGCCAGCGACTCATCACCTACATGTGCTCACGATGTCGTTAAGCGCTGCCGCATTAACGAACCAGAGGGCTGGTGGCGCGCAGCCGATGGCCTGGAGACCTTCTTAAGACAGCAAGCACTTCCGCCAGAAGCTCTGGCCATATTTGAAGACGTTATGCAGGGAGGAGGTTCGGAAAAGCACATTGAAGATGTGAAAGCGATGCTGGAGGCGTTGGCTAGGAACTACAAGTGCTTTGGTGATGGGCCGAGGTGGAATGCTGTCTACGTGACGGTGGCGATGGATATGTTCCGAAAGGATATCATGGATGAAGAATGATACGTTTCAGGGGCAATGTAGATGAAATATTGGAAGCGCGGCGTTTTGTCTTGTACAATGTTTGATTCCTGTGTATCTTGGGTAATAAAACAGCGTGACTCCCCAGTCCACAGTCTATATGCCAAACAGACCCGAATGCCGCTTAGTATACATATAAAATTACAGCATCAAGCCTTTCTCATGCAGACAACTCGTCCCTCCTCCCGCATCCTCGCTTAGTGTCCTCTCACCATCCGTGCCAGGATCTTGTTCCGTGCGAATTCCGAGGCAATCACCGATCCATGCTGCAGAGTAATCGCGCCGACAATTGCGTATAGCGCTGAGTTCGCAACGGTTTCCACGCCGGATGCTTCGAGTCGATTTGTCTATTGCACCATTTTGTTAGCATGCCTGTCAAGCTTGGCCACGAGCGCCGGGGAGCGAAGTCGGGATATGGCTTACCAGACGGGGCTTCCATCGCAAAACATCGATGAGGCCAGTTGCCTCGGCAAGTTTGTACATCTTCTCCTTGTCAAGAAAGTCGCGAGGGTTCTTCAGGCTGAGGTTGTCGACAGGCGCAAGTTTGTGGTCGTAGAAGGGTTTCCTGCTACCAGGTACGAGTTCCATGTCTGGCCTTGGCTGAGAAACAATCATCTTGCTCGCTTCCATCATCAAGGTGAATTTGCCTAATCACGAACGCACGTTAGTTCAAGCTCTTGCGCAACCAAATGCGAGGCCCCAAGGGGACGAGGGAAAGAGCATCGTACCCATCATCGCCAAACGATCATTGAAACCTCTCCTACCCTGATCGAAGCTCTTGTGTGTCACCGCCAACCACTTCAGCTCTTCCGGGAGAACCTTGTCGCCCCTGGGTCCAAGCAATCGGACGTACATCGCGTCCAAACGCTCCGGGCTGCTGTTCACCAGCCAGATCTTGTTGTGCGAGCTCTTTGCATGATCAAGTTGCATTGGCGCCTTCATTCCCGCCGGCGTCTGACTCCATCTCGGTGCCCTCTCGTCTGAGGACCGTGCTACGCCACTGCTTTCCGCATCGGAAATCTTGAAGGTGTCGGGGGTAGGGGTCGTGGGTGTCGAGTCGGCGGAGGAGGTTGCGTTGATGACTTCTTGGCTGGAGATGGAACGGTTGAAGCTCGGTGCAGAGCGAATTGCATGTCTGCCTCGTGCAAGGACTGCACGGCATGGTTGGAGAGGCATATTGGCTGTGGAATGAGAAGTCGTTTGCTGGTCTGGACATGGAAATGATGGGCTCAAGCAGGACGAGTTAGAGGATCGCCAGCATTTTTCGAGGTCACGTGCGGTCGCGACCAGCACACAGGGGTCCATGATGCGCTAGAAGTGGGCTAACCGCGAAATGCACCAGAGCGCAGCTTGCAACCTCTAGCACTTCAATTGTTTTGAAAGATTGTTTCCAAGGTATTTTCTTGTTTTGATGTCCTTTTTTTCTCTCGTCTCTATCATTCTCATATCTCGTCTCTATTTCTACCTTTTCCCTTTTGCGCCTTGCTGTTCTAATCAATTCTCACTGAGGAGACGCCCAACCTTGATAGGCTCGAAAGGAGCGAATGGCGCGTTCTGTGGAATCTCCTTCTGGTTCCAGTACATGGTCGCATGTCGCAACCACTTCGCGTATGTTCCAGGCACATCGTCAGATCCTGTGTTATCCCGCCACTGCGAACCAAGTGTTGGTCCACGGACACGGATGATCAATCCGTGCGCGAGCTTGAATCCGAAGCTCTTTCCAACACATTCCTGGACAACCTCTCGAGCCAGCTTCTGGTCTGCTGTCTCCTCCTCTCCTGGTTTTGCCACTGGTAGTGACATGATTCGGAATTGCTTGGGGCCATCCCAGGCAGTCAAAGTGTTGATGTGTTGGGAGCCGACCAGGTAATCGATCGCGTAGATGTGTTCTTGTGTGTACTTTGGCCCGTTCCAGCCAAGCTCTTCGTCCACAAGGCCCATCACGAGACTCAAGGCTTGGCCCTGGATGATGTAGTCGGTGAGAAGGCGAGTGACCTCATCCTCTGTGATCGTCTTGCCATTCTCTACGAAGCTCAAGCCAGCACCGCTCAGCATCGGCAGCCCCTTAAGCAAGGGACTGGCATGCATGCCTTCGGTGTCAAGTTTGCCTCCATCGGCCGCCCACAGAGCGAGGAAGAGCTTGTGGCTGTGTAGGAACAAAGGGTTGTTCTTCTTGGCTCCGAGAAAGTAGTTGGTCAACCCATGGATGCCGCCAGTAACCATGCTGTAGGACAAGACCTCATATGGAGAATCGGAGTTGCCAATTGTCTCGTTCCACAAACGGTCGAGGTCACCAATCTGGATCATGCCAACATCCGCATAAACGCCGCCGTATTTGAGCAGCAATGGCCATCGCACCAAGTCTGACGTGTGTTGCGGGGCATAGTCTCCACCAATTCGTCCATCAACGAAGGCCTGCGGGAACAGATCCTTGTCATGGATGTCGAGGAACTTGGCGATGTT
Organism: Sarocladiaceae sp. CBMAI 1973; assembly: GCA_021347865.1. Lineage (NCBI taxonomy): Eukaryota > Fungi > Ascomycota > Sordariomycetes > Hypocreales > Sarocladiaceae > Sarocladiaceae sp. CBMAI 1973. The sequence goes on from WNLN01000162.1 coordinate 36,554, forward strand.
GAGGGGAGAATCTGGCTCTCGGTCCATGACACGAACCACCCATCCCTGTTTCGAGAAACGTCGGTGCCACGCACGAATTGAGCGTTGGGTGTAAGGGTGCATGTGCTTGAAGCCTTTGTGCCAGAAGAACCAGATGTTCTTGTCGCTCTCGGTGACTGGCTTGGGATTGAGAAGATCCTGATCAATTTCCGAATCAGGTCGCAAGTCGAGGTTCTCAGGCGCCACCCGGTAAACACCTTCGGGCATCATAGTGTCGTAGTCGGATTCCATCTTGCGTTTGTTTGACGGTTCGTGATGTCTTGCGATGGATGTGTTGCTCTGGTTTCGAGGCTACGTCAGACACTTCAACTGGTTGAGGAAAAGAAGCTGTGAGAATCGAGGTTTCTTATATAGTAACGCTACGTGAAACAAGGGAGCTACGTCTTGGTGTTGATCACGTATTGCTCGCTGCCACGTCAAGCTCTTAGACATTTACAGAATGGCGTCCCCGGATAAGTAACGTCAACACCCCACATGGCGAGCAATGAGTGAAAATGAATCATTCTGACGGCGTAACTCGGTGGAGCATTTCTACTTACACGCGTATCGAAACTCGCAGATGTCCGACCCTGAGTGCGCCAAGCCATTTGTGGCTGGTGCCTCTCAACGCGACCAACGCGTCTCGTTCATCTTGCTTCAGCCACACCTCGCGACAGCTTCCTCCGTCTTCGCTGCCACCTTTGCACCAATCCTATCCTAACGTATTAGCTCAAAGCTTGCGGCTATATGTCAGAATAGCTTTTATTCTGCTCGTCATTGGTACACAATCATCAAAATCATGGCAACTACCGCCGACCATCCTCTCCCGCAACGACTTGCAGCTGTCCTCCCGGACAACCACGTCTTTACCATCCACCACATCTCGCAACCTCCCTCAAAATGCAGCGCCCTATACTCGGCACCACCGAACGAACGACCAGACCGAACCTACTGTGAATCACACTTCCTGACGGTGTCAATTGACGTCCCTTCGACCTCCACGACCACGAGATCCGCCTCTCCGCCAGTCGACAAGGTTATTATCCTCGGTCTCGAAGTACTTGTCTACAGCACAGCGTTCTCAACCACGATCTTCGTCTCGAAAGCCGACTCCACCGGCTATCTCACATTACTCAAGCTACCAAAGGGCACACCAAGTCCGATCCGCGAAGTATGCACCACATTCATCGACTACCTCATCGACAGCAGAAGGCGGAAAGATGTCCAATTGGTCGTTAGCCTGTTCGCCCGAGCTCAATCGCAATACTTATTCCCTGGGAGCGTTGATAATGCCGGGAAGCATGTCCTCGACGACCGAGGTCTGATCAAATGGTGGTGTCGTGTTCTCAGCCCGATCGTGGAGGCACCACCATCTACAACCAGTCCAGTCGGTGTCAGAGGCTACCTGATCGTACCAGGTTTGGACCCTCACGAAACCAAAGCTTTCGTTCCACGGACCGCGGCTGCCTCTTCATGGTCAATGACGCATCCTCTCCGCGAGATTTCACACTACACCAAGGAATTCGACTGGGTGCCGGCACGGTGCCTCATACCGCTCTTTCCAGACGATCCGAAGTCAAGGTTCAGGGACGAATTAGACGATGAATCTGCGCGATCAGGCGAGATGAAGAATACTGGAAACTGGAAAAGCGTAAAGAACTTGGAAACGTTCTGGGAGATGATGGCGTTCCGCCAGGAATGCTCCAGTGGTCGTATGACAGGGTTCATCTGGCTGGTTTCCGACGTGACGCCTCCCAAGAAGGTTGAGGACACCAAAACCGCTGTCATTTCTCCTAGCGCATCGTTCAGCGGAGAAGCTTTACCGGCAGTTCCCTCAACTCCTCAGAAGCAGCGCATTGCTGTCACTCATGTGACACCCTCCACCACGCCACGCAAGTTGTTCGCTTCTAAGAACGACAAAGCCATCGGCGACACCAAGATTGACGCCAAGCGTGAAAAGTTCCAGGCGAAACAGAAGGAGAAGGAGAAGAAGAAGCGCCGAGCCGGCTTCGTACGCACCAGGAACCCGAGGGTCAAGACTTCGTACAGTGCCAGCTTCTCCAAGATTCCCGTTTCTACAGCACACTACCACTGGCCCGCTATTGGTCGTGGCGAGCGCGTCTTGTCTGAGTCTGATCTCAAGCATATCGTGGAGCTTGTCCAACATTTAGACTTCTCAACACTAGACAAGGCGGTTGCGAGCACAAAGCGTTTGGTCAATGAGGCAGGCCACGGTAGACCTTGGGGCTGGGATGTGGTCGGCACGAGGAAGTTGCCAGCAGCCTCTGCGAGTGGTACTACCGAGGCCAAGCCACTGAATGATCTATCTGGCTTGGTGAAGAGGAAGAGGAACTCTGAGGCGTCTGAGACGAATGGCACAGGCACAGCGCCAGTCAATGTGCTGAATGCTGGGTTGGTCAGAAAAAAGCCCAAGGTTTGAGACTTTGGATTCATAGGTCTCTGGAATTCAAGGCGCTGGCGTTGGCTTGGATCGGGGAATAGGATTTGGACATAAGATAATACCCTCCGACATTATGCAATATGCAATATTCATTCAAGGCACGCTTTCTATGCTATCGTCGCCCGGATGGCTTCCTTCTTACGTCCCCGTTGGTGCTTATTACGCGACTTTGGTTCTTTAGCGCAAGCCCAATGGCACGCTCTCATTGAAGATATTGCAAGTTCACAGGTGTGATAGGCTTTCCCCCACCTAGAACCGCCATGATATTCCTCATACTCAACTCCTCGAACCCCTGATGAGTTTCTACTGTACCTCCCGCATTGTGGCAAGTTAGCATGACTCTACCCTCCTCTTGGGCGATCCTGGCGAATCCGGGGTGGACATTCGGCTCGTTCTCGTGGACATCGAGTGCTGCAGCGCTAATATGTCCTTCCTGTAGAGCTTGATACAGAGCATCTTCGTCGACAAGGGTGCCTCTAGCAACATTGACGAAGCGAGCACCTGGGCGGAACTGCGAAAGTGTTGTAGCATTGATGATCGGTCCGCTAACATTCGTTGCTGGCGCACAGAGTACAACGCAGTCCGACGCTCCCAGCAAGCTCTCCAGGGAATCGTGCGCCGTGGCATGGAGTTCCGTAATCACATCGGACGGCTTGCGCTCGACATCGTAAAAGTGTATGCGCATGCCAAAGCCGTGGCGACAGCGGCGAGCGAGCTGCTGTCCGATGTTTCCTAGCCCGATGATGCCAAGAGCGTTCGCGCGCAAGAGGTGGGAGGACGTGGTGGCAGAGTGATGGCAATGGCTGAAGCGAGCTGGGTCAAGGGCAGCTGATGTGCACCAAGGAAGATGACGGAATGTAGAGATGATCATCGCAACAGCAAAGTCGGCGACTGCTTCAGCTGCTGCGAGACCCGAGTTACAGTAGACGATGCCTGTGTCCGTCATCAGTTCGCCATTTTGGCCATGAGGATTGCGGTCCAGAAAGCTTACCTCTCCTCCCCAAGAGCTCAGTATCAGCCCAGTCGAAACCAGCTCCAGCACTCGCAAAGATCTTCACTCCCGGCGGCAGCAAGTCTATGAGCTCAGCATCCCAGTTTCCCATCTCACCTCCCGTTCCCCAAAAGGGCCTGAATATCGCATGGAAGTCGCCCCATCGCTTCTCCTTCAGCGCCCTGATGAATTCATCTCTCTCACGCTCCCCAGCCGAAGGCCTAATGACTTCGCACTGAGTGACGAAAGCAAGATACAAGTCCAAGTTGTACTGCACTGGATCACCGATATGGAGTACTCGCGGCTTTTTACTGCCAGCGATGTTTGTATGTTGGTGGATAGAGAGTGCGGCGAACTTGGTGGGGGAGAGGGGCAGCGATGTGTGGGACACGCCAGTTGAGCCTTGCGCGAAAGGGACCGGGGAGGCTGATCGTGGTGTTGAAGCCGGTATCGGAGTGTTAGCAGGCTCGGCCATGGCGCTCAGCAGAGTTCGGGGATCGCGACTAGCAGGGGACGAAAGAAGTTGTGATTGAAGGTCTCACGGATTGAGGGAAGAAGAGGGAGTTATGATAAGCTGTTGATCATGGGGCAGCTAGATGCCGAGCGAGCGGGTCGGTGAAGCTAGGGTCTGGACCGTCCCGTTGATATCCACTTCGAGGTTGACATATGAGGGTCAGGAGGGCGTAAGGTGGGCAGAGAAAGGTGCAAGATGACTTAGGATTGCTCAAAGGACGTAAGCGAAAGAAGGCTGGGTACTTGAAAATGCAGCAGGCAAAGGGGAGAGAGCCACTCCGCAGTTCCATACTGCAGAAGCGGCTAGGAATGAGCCCGATGCAGTAATCCGAGATAAGATTCCCGTTGCGCTCTTATACGTGAGCTGCTCGAGGCGCCCATGCACCATCATGCACAACCTTGACGTGATGCCGTCGAACGTACCTCATGCAATACGACAAGCGACTCGAGAATCACCCCGCCACTGCAGACTGACTAGCGTGAAGATATGCCAGTCCAGTCAAGCTTGTGCAATTCCAGAAACCAGACGGCCCAATTGTCACAGCTGCCGCATTGCATGTTCGCTGCGGGGTTGGGGCCGTACGCCACCTGATACGTCAATCGCGGGGTTCTCTTCTGCCTCCCTAAAGCTCCAAGAACTCCCGATCATCAGCGGTATCCCTACCATCCTGTGGAAAGTTCGGGTGTTGTATTTGTTGTCGGATAGGTTTCCGGTCGTCCACATTGCGCTGATTGTCCCCAATTGGAAATGACAATCGTCCAGTGTCCACACGTGTTCGCCACTGTGCGAGATTGAACGTCTTCTGTACAAGCCCAATCAGAACGATGTCGCTGCCACGCGGTCCAAGCACCGAGGCACTGAGTGCGTGGTATTCGTCTCTACCGGTGATGCGTGATCTATTCTGAAGCTGCGCGACTGAAGCACCGTCAGATTGAAGCATACAAGCCATGGCTTCGCGACTTACACGGTGCAGTCAGGCTTGGTAAGCCAGTTAAAGCAGCCAGGCCATTGGCTCTGAGCAGGTCGTGGGGTCTACGAGGGCTGAAAGCTTCGGAGTCAGCGAAAGTTCACTTCAATCTGGATTGTGCTTACGGTGAAGTCTCATCGCGTGAGGACGCTTCGGGTACGATAATCGGAAGAACAATGGCAGTATCTCTGTTACTTCCAAGAACCTTGTGAAGAAACCAGTCACGAAACTCTCCAAGAGTCTCTTCTGCATCTTCCCTGTCTCCCTCCGTGATGTTCGCACCGATATTCCTGGACATATTAGCTTTGTACAAGACATGAAGTTCCGCAACCTCACCATAGCAGCTCGATACTAGGTTCGATATACGGTCGATGGTCAAACTTCTTCTGGTAAGAACTTCGAAACTCGGAGTATCCGCGATAGAATTGGTGACAGAAGGTCAGAAAGCTTGTCTGTTCAAATTAGGGAAGGTGTAACAACGTCAGAAAGGTTCTCACCTTATTTACAGCGTCATTCAGATTCTCCGTAGGCGTCAGTTTCTTCCACAGCTTGGCCACGTCCACTAGTTGGCTCTTGACACCCATTTCGTTCTCCATAGCCCGGACAAAGACTTCGTAAAGGGACTTCTCTTGCCCGCTAAGGCCGGTCTCAAGGTCGATAAGTCGTATCAAACTTGAAAGCGGCTTCGAAGGAGGAGCTGGAGCAGGAAGAGTGGCCTTGACGATATCTTTCAGCTCATCAATAGATCTAGCCGATAGCGAGAGGCTGGAAAAAGATCTGCAGCGAGTTGTTAGCAGCCTTCGGGTCGGTCATACCTACAGTACTCACTGCGAAGCAAGGTTTGATCCTTTTCTCGGCAACGATTCTGAAGATGGCCTCAACGAGAAGAAGCCCTCTGAAGCCGCCAGATCAAGGCTATCGCCGCGATCTAGTCAAAGTCAGCTCATTGATCGAAAACTTGTAACATCTCCATTCGTACCATCATCGGTCACGACATATTTCAGCCAATTATATCCTGTCAGTGATGCTGAGGCACCAGCCGAGCTACCGATGAAGCGTTGGTACTGGTCACCTCGAGGAGTGAATGGTGCAGACACGTCGATCCAATCCCGACTCGCAGAGAATTGCGAGGCTTTTGTCTTCCCGACTATGATGGCCCCCATGTTCACAAGATCCTTGACAAGTTTTGCAGACTCCTTCGACGCTTCTGGATGAACAGCCTCCCATGCTCGACTGGACAGAGTTCTTGACACTCCGTTGATAGACAATGTATCGGATACAGCAACCCGAACACCACTAAGCGGTTTGTCGGGCCCTGCGGCGCCAGGTGGAGGATAGTACAGCTGCGATGGTACCGCCACAGACTTGTGAAGGCCACCAATTCCAAGCGATGCCAAAGGTCGGAACCTGTATCGTTGTTAGTCATGGCACATGATGGACAGGCATGTACACACTTGTTAGTGCCATTGACACTGCTGGGGATGATACTCGTGGAGAATGCGTCTAGGTCATCGTTGTACAGTCTCCAAGCCTGATATAAGTTGGGGCCGTACAGGAAGTACGGGCCAGAAGGCAGCTGCTCCAGTTCCTCGATTACAGATTCCTCCGTAAAGCGATGGAGCTGCACGGCATCCGGCCCTTCGCGCTGATTCGTGGTGTTGGCTGGAGTTTTCTCGACGAGAACAGCACCAAACTCTGGAATGAAAACGTCATCGTAGATATCGTAAAGTTTCAGCAGAGTGTCGACATCTCCATTGAAGATCTGCTCTGTGGTGAGCAGGGTCACAGGGACGAGAACATCGGGATCAATAGTCGCATCGATCGTGCCCTGTTAGCAAGATTAGATAATCCGTGCAGCTTCCAGATCTGCTAGTTGAGTTACTGACTAGTTTTTGGGGGTGCAAGAGATATTTGACGCCAGCTACCACGCATGTTGTGAGGGCACCAGACCTCATGGCTCTTGGCTCGTATGCACGCAAGTACGTGAGGTCATCTAGGCTTCAATATTGAAGAAGCGCAGTTTCCCAAACGCCCGGTGTTTCAGTTATTTATAGGGATGTTATTTTCCTTAGGTATGAGGATGCGAGGAGATGGCAAGTTTGAAGAGTTGATGGACTCGAAGCATCGCGTATCAGATCATGGCAGGTCGCGCATTCAACAATCGGGCTAGGGTTACGGTCACCACTACGACAGTCTCACAGGCGCCCTGTACGACCAAGATTGGTTCTTCCAAACATTGACCTGCCGCAATCGACATGAAATACCACACGAAGTCTTAGGGTATCATGGTCGGACATTTTTTATGTTACTTTATTTATTCCGTTTATCTTGAATTCATCATTACATGGCCCGCTTGAATCATGGCTAAGCTCTTGACTGTAGGCTGTAGAGATGATAGCTTTCATGTCGGCCATTCCTCGGAAGGAGAAGTTACCTTTCGTTTACTGACAATACCTACCTGGTACCTTGCGGCTAGTGTCTAGGCACCGAGGAAAAGGTAACGAAAACACAGGCTTTTAGCATTTTGGCTTATGCGAGTGGCTAAGTGCACCGCTTACCTCAAATCGATAGTCATAGGTTGGGTGGCTTGGCTGCCAGTTGCCGCACGGCTGTGCGCATCCTTGCAAGCTTCGCAAATTGCCGTATAAATCGCATAGCATCAAACCATCGGGAATCGTCGCTGAAACCGAGTCAGAAACGAAATAGCGTCCGTCGTCACAAGCGTCTCCATCAGGACTCTCCACATAATCGTCACGATGTTGTCTACGTCATTGTTCTTGGCTCGATCGGATCACGGCGTCGTCACCCAAAAAAAGTCTTTGCATAGTGCCAGGAAAATCGCTAATCCAAAGCTAAGCGTACACGTCTCGGTTTCTCTGCGCCTAGGCTGTCTTGTCCTGCCAGGTTCTCGTAAGTTACAGGTGGATTTGGATGAATCACGTTACCCGCCGTCACAAGGCCGCCCAGGAATACAAATCCGTCGGATGCTGCCTGGCGCCCCTCGAACTTTGCCTTTCAGCAACAATTCTCTTTTCTTGGCCATCTTGCAACAACGGCTCGAACGTAAACACTTAGTCAAATAATCGAATAACACGCGCCTGACGCCTACATACCCTTTCAACATCGCCATCATGGGTGTCGCTTCAATGGTTGTACTGGTGCTGATCACCATCCTCTGTACGTCCCGCCAACCGGCAGAGTCCGAGACAAAAGTCTCCCCAATCACGCGACGGCGTTCACTAACGACTTCCAACTTCTAGTCCCTCCTCTTGGAGTCTGGATGATCGCAGGATGTGGAATGGGTGAGTCTAATGGCAAGGCCTTGTCCGCATGCGCTGCAGCCTGCTGACCAGCGCACAGATCTTTTCATCAACATCTGCTTGACAGTCCTCGGTGTTCTGCCTGGACACCTTCATGCCTTCTACTTGATGTGGGTGTACTACGACCGCCGCGAACAGGCTCGTGAAGGTCGCTACGCCCAGCGCCCGGCGCCCGGCGTCTACTCGTCGCACGTCCAGACAGGCGGTGGTCGCAACTACGGAACGGTCAACCACCCTCCGGCGAACCACCCTCAGGCGAACTATGGTCCAGCTCACTAAGCTGTGCCTCAACTTTTTGGTTTGAGGCTCGATGACTTGATGCATCTGCACGCAGGTGGCTATGACGACTGAGACGATAAGAGGCCTCATCCAGTAATCGAAATTTCCGACGACAAAGATACCCGTGTGACTCAGAGGAAGAGAAGATATTGGGACGAACGACTCGTGGATGAGGAACCATGGGCTGGAGCAGTACTCGAGAGGCGTGAGCTTTGGCTGGAACAAGCCAGCGTGATAAATGGACAGATTGATATACTTAATGGAAAATAAAAAATCAACCATCTTTGACATGGTCCATCCGGTGTTGTGACGCTTGGGTTGCAGACAGATCCAGGACTCTTTGGTACTCATGGGTCTCAATCATGGAATCGATCGTAGCAAGCATGGGAACCAGTCGTGGCCATCGCAACCTACCAAGAGGTCAGTTCCAAGTCACAGGTCGATATCTTTGAGATCTTGTTATCATGGGAAGTGAGAAGTCCGAGTTAAGAATGATATCAAATCTAACCTACTCGATGTAAAGGTCTGGTTCGAGAGAGCTACGGGCCGACCATTTGGTTGGATCGTGTCTCGCATAAAATCGATACGCACCACACCTGAGGAATGCAAGGTAACGTGGACTCGGAAAGAGCTGCCACGGCCGTCATGGCCATCCCCTTAATGTGACCAAGAGAACCAGAGAATTCTGCGTTGCTTCTTCTTCACTTCGCCCCATGTACTCGGCTCACCCTGACTGCGAATAGACGTATGAGAACATGCGCGGTGAGTTGTCACACTCGACTTGCAGCCAGTCACCTCTACTATCAACCCCTCATCTCGGTCTGCCTTAGTTTGTTGAAGCCTGCCAGCGCATGCAAGCGTTTGATGTAGTGTCATGCACGGCCACGTCGCGCCCATTGGCTGGATGGGGATAGCCAGTGAGGGAACACGAAATGGCAGAGAACAACGGATTGAAATATAGCCAATTGTGTTTTTCTTATGTGAAGTGCAGCGTTAGGCCTCTACTGTTGCTGTTGGTTGCTACGAAAGGAGATGAGGCCACGGCAGAAATGCAGCAGGAGTGCATAGCCAGCGCCTCGGTCAGTCCGGTAAGGGCAGTTCATTTCGCATCGACTTGATGAGTGGCTTTTAGGACAATTATGCACCTAGGTGTTGGCAGGAATCTGGATCGTCTGAGGCACAATGGAAAGGAAAAGAAATTGTTCAGAGTCGGTAGACAAGGATGCCCCCTTGGTTTTCATTCCAGTGCCCAGCTTAGCGCTCTTAGTGCCCGCCATTCATTGTCGCTCCCCCGCATTTTAGTGCCCGGAACCCCCTCCTCCAGCACCTGCCACCGCCAATTGCTTCCCCTGTTCGATCGAAACAAGTCCTTCAACCCCCTCAATTGAGTTCATCGACATCTCTCAATATCCTCATCCATCTGGGTCTGCCCTCCTCTTGTCTCAGCCAAGCCTCGCATTCACAGCAGCTCGGTATCGGTCCATCCGCCACAGGTGCAGCGCACCTCATGTCGCACTGACTTTAAGCATTCATCGCCACGTATCTGCCCTGTTACAGCAGCCATCCATTCATCCATCCAGCATCCTCCACGACGGCTTGCCGCCCGTCTCTTGAAGGGGCAATGCTCGCTCTCTTGATGCAGCTGCAGCGACCCAGCGGATCCCTCGTGCATATTCTCGACTTCCTGCAATAATTTGCCAGCGCAGACCTGCCGACTGCATCCTTACACACGACACAATGTCGTCCTCCGAATCGCCCCCAGATCTTCAACCACTCGAGATACCCTCACCTCTGACCCCAGAACGACGTGCAGTGTCGACCACCTCTCAGAAGCACTCAAGAACGTCGTCACATCCCCAGACTGCCATTACCATCGCAGCGCCTACATCCCGCCCGACCTCGATACCCTTCACCTTCCGCCGCCCTTTTCAACCGAGACTTTCGTCCACCAGCCTCGAATCCTCTACCGCCGAAGGCAGACCTATTCCCGTCGATGACTCTACAGCTGAGAATCGCACTTCTGCGCTTCGACACCTGAACAAAACCAATCCCAGCCGTCATCGTTACGCCAAATCTACTGGTGCTCAAAGTAGCACATACTCTGAGCCCGTGATTGTTCGAAGCAATTACAACTCAGGACCCTTGAGCCGAAACCACAGTGCTTCTCGTGGAGGTATTATTGTGACGAGTAGGCGTGCACAACCACGAGCTCAAGCTGCACCGCCAACAACGAGTATCAGTCGATCCATGCCATTTGCCAGCAAGGCGGCTTCGGCAAGAGATGGCGTACTCAATGGTATGGCCAAAGTCACTGGCAAGAAATGGGGAACCGAGGCAACCGAGGAGGCGAAATTACCTCCAATAGAGGCGTTCACCTTCAAAAGCTTCCTGGACAATATGGAGGCTCAGGCAGCAAGTGGTGATATCAACGCCGACCTCGACCGTATTGCGGAGATATGCGCTAGATCTAAGTACTCGTTGAGCAACCAGTACGAAGTCCACTATGCACCACATGGCTCGGGGTCGTCTTTCCTCGGGAACGGCTCTCGCGAGCCCGAGAGTAACGGGCCGACGCTTCAAGCCGTTACCCACGAGGAGGAGAACTCGACAAGAAGCAAAAGGAGGCGACACGGAGGACGAAGAAATAGTAGGGCAATGGGAACGCTCGAGACCATAATGTCGTCGAGTCGCTCTTCTGATGAGGATAAAAGTCACAAAAGGTCTGCCTCCGAGATCGCTCAAGAAGTCCGTGGCCGAGTGGCAAGGCAGTCTTCCGGAAACTCGTCTCCTATCTCGCAAACCGAAAGCACAGAATCCGAGAGCGGTTCAGAGAATGCGCAATCACATACTCGAAGCCGTAATCGCAGATCAGGATCACTGGCTCTAATCGACGTGCCAAGGCAGGTTTTAACGGCTGGTGATGCCACGAGTCCGCGAGCCTCGTCCTCGGGCTTGGTGAGCGATCCAGCCTTACCGCAAACATCAACAAGCCAGCTCGAGATCCGAACGGCGCCGGAGAACCCGTCGGACGATTTGAGCAAAGACAACCATGCTGCCCTTACGGAAAGACTCAGTCGCCCTCTGGCATCTGGGGATGTGATCTCAGAGAATCACGATGTCGGCGGCGATGGTATTCTTGCAACTTTCTCAAGCTGGATGCCATGGGCATCTACAACAGCATCCAGGGCTACAGGACGAGCGGAGGGTAGTCTTCGTGATCTGCTACGGGTTGCGGAAACAAAAGGAAAAGATGTCGAACAGCGTGCATGATGTTTTTGTGCCGAAAGTATGGACTCAGGCATGATAGCGAAAGAGCAAGGCGTTTTCGGTGCTATATATATAACGATGCTACGCCTATCATGAAGTCATGACAATTGTTGGAGCTATACAACTACAGATCAGCTTGGGTATTTCGGGGACGGGTTGTCAGTATTCAGAAGATATGGGGATGGAATTGTACACATATTTTCCCTACGAACATCAATCGAAGTGCCACGTCCAATGCTCCCATGTTCAATGCTTGGTTCAGCTCAGCTCAAGATTGCAGCTTGCTCAAGGGCCACGGTCAACAACGAGTATCCCATGGAAATCTAGGATGAAGCGGTAATTTCACTTTGAATTATGATCTTCAATTTCCGTTGAAGCAGACAAGATGCCATTAGATAGACTGCTCTGCTAGTAAAGGCTAGAGAAACAAACCGCCTCCCTAAAGAAAGAGGTATGAACTTTCGAGCATGCAATGCTCCCCTATTGAACGCCAGCTTTGATGATCGTACAACCCGATATAATGGCAATAATCATTCCTTTATAGTATGCATCCTCTCATGTCCCCTTGTGATGATGATCGCGGCACTGACCCTCGTTCAAGCTGCTTGGATCTCTTCCTTAGTTTTGTCCACTGTTGTTGTGGGTTCTTGGCCTTCGAGATGAGGCCGCTTTGCACCACGCTGGGAAGTGCTATCTCGTGATTCATGCGCTCTCTTTCGATCTTTGTCTTTCTGCGACGAGCTGGGCGCTCCACCTGATGCTGCCGCTGCCGTAGCAGCCTCAGCCCGACGCGCCTCGCGCGCTTTCCGCTCATTCTCCTTGCGAAGTGCCTTGGACTCGAACTCATGCCATTCTCCGTCGATAGATGCAAGCCTATAAGACTGATTAGTATCGGAGCGGGTCTGAAGGGTATTGACCACGTGTGACTTACTCAACAGCCTGCTTCGGGAGAGGCTCCTCGACAGTGAAATATGCATGTTGCAGAACCTGAGCGGCCGTCGGTCTCTTAGCCGGATCGAACAGGAACATGGCTTCCAGAAGGTCGAACGCTGCAGGCGTGACCTTGTCCGCGTACTTCTCCGCAAGAACACTCTTCCGCTTCACACTCGGTCTCAGCAATTCAAACCATGCCATATCGACGAGGCCGGGCCAGTCCCTACGGTTGGGAGTGCCAAGTATGCTGTATATCTTCTCGAGCTGGTTGAGCTCCGTGCCGTCGCCCGGGAAGATAGCAGTGCGTGCGAAGATCTCGACCATTACACAAGCAGCGCTCCAAACATCAACGGCAGCTGTGTACTTCGTCTCACCCAGCAGAAGCTCCGGAGAGCGGTACCAGATGGTGATGACGCGGTTTGTGTAATCAAGTTGGTGGTGCTTCGCGTAGAAGCGAGCGAGACCAAAATCTGCAATCTTGAGGATACCATCGCTGCTAACGAGAATGTTGGCAGCCTTGATATCGCGGTGCAGTACGCCTCGTGTGTGCAAGTAGTCAAGGCCTTCGAACATCTGCTTAGCGAGGTGCTTCTTCTGAGCAGGATTCAGTTTGAAGGTGGGATGGTTGAGCAAGCCAGTCAAGTCGTGCGATAAGTATTCGAAGACCATGAAGCAATCGTTCTTCTCCACCATGACCTCCTGAAGGTTCACGATATTGGTGTGACGAAGCGACTGAAGAAGCTTGATCTCGCGCACTGCTGTGACAGGGAAGCCGTCCCTCTCGCCTTCCATGCGAATGCGCTTGAGGGCAACAAGACCTTTGGTATAGACATTCAAGCCTTTGAACACTTTGCCGTATGTTCCCGACCCAACAACGGACTCATTGCCCGGTTTTCTGTGAAACACGGACTCAGAGGCTGCCAAGTCAGCAGGTAGCGTTGGTCGAGGTTTTGGGCGCTTCAAAGTCTTCTTGACTTTACGCATGCGCGGTGCCATGCGTGGCCCCTCCGGAATCCGCCCATCATTCCAGGCTCTAGCTGATGCAGGCTCGGTAGGGGCTGATGGAGGAGGTTCCCGGTCCTGTGTGCTCGCCGTTTGTCCATTCTTCGGTGCTGCATTAAACTTCTGCGAAATTTCAGGCTTCGGTGCTGCGGCCGCCGGTTTGGATGAGGCCTTGAAGGCGAAGCTGAATTTCGAGGACGCGTTGTTCTGTGCGGCCGGACCCGTTGGGGGAGGCCGGTTCGGAGGTGCCATAGGTCGGCCCTCGGGAGCAGAATGACCTGCATCGGGAGTAGACTCATCCTGTGGACGACCGGATTCCCATTGATCACGCTCCCGATCAGGAAGGCCTACCGCATTGGCTCCAGATCGTGGCATGCCGCCGGGATAGTCTCCTCGTCCACCACGGCCAGTGAACGAGCCGCGAAATCCGCCACCTCGACCTCGGAAGCTTGGCGACGAGAACTGCGGTCCTTGTGGTGGGTTCAGGGGTTCGGGCGGAAAACTTGAGGCAGGGCCTCTGGGCGGCCCAAAGCCTCGGTCAGGCCCAGGATAGGGAGGAGGGGAATGCCTGATCACTGTCAGTATTTCATCCACTTGAGTCGCCAACACAACTGACCTTGATGGTGAATATGAATGGTTTGGCCACCCTCGGCCAGCAGAGTAGGGTGCGTCTTGGTGATCATGATAGTAGGGACCGGACTGCGGTGACCTGCTATACCCATCATCATAATAGGGCCTGTGTGGGTAGGGATGAGCGTAGTCGCCTCGGAATCCTCCTCGCGGGGCCATCTCATCGCTCACTTCGGGCCGACTGGCGGGATGCCGCTGCTCCGGTTCGTCGCGGTAACGACCTCTGCGTGGTGGTGATAGAGGCGGACCGGTAGGTCGGTCGTCGTAACCTCTATCCCGGGGCTCGGGCCCAGGCGTATTGGAGGAAGACTTAGCGTGCCCTTCTCGAGATCTTTGGCGTGTTATCGGCGATCTATGCCTGGAGCTGGGCGCTAAAGAGCGTGATCGGGACCGATGATGCCGGTTGGCTTTTGGCCGTCGGGAGTCCGGTTCTCGTGTCGATGATTTGGAGTCCTGCTCGTCCCTGACGACTGACCTCGACCTGCTTCTTCTTCTTGGTCGACTTCTGTCTGTCCGCTCCGGCGATCGAGAGCGTCGACTGTGAGATCTAGAAGACGACTTGTGTGACTCGTGAGGTGAATGGCGGCGTCGCTTTCGGATATCATGCTCGTCGTCCGGGTCCCTTCTGCGGCGTGAAGAACTCCGGTCTCGTCTGCTCTTTTTGCGATGTGACCTCTCGTGCGAGCGACTGCGACTTCTATGACGCTTGCCGGTAGAGTCAGTCGGCGATGGCCTGCGCTCACGCCCACCGGATTTCGAGGGCCGCTTTTCGTCGTTGCGGGCTTCGCGCTCACGTTCTTTGCTTGCGCGAAATCGCGGTATCAAGTCGTCGACTGGTGCCGCCCTCTTGCGTGAGGACTCGGACGGTGATGATCTTCGGTGTTCTCTACTCCAGTCGCGCGAATGTCGTCTTCCATGTGAGGATGCGGCATCGTGCTGTGAATGGCGACGACGGCTGCGGCCGTCAGGCGTGGGGCCATCGTCGCGGGACGTGTCTGATGGACGGTCCGACACTTTCATGTTACCGCCGCTGCGGTTGCCCCGAGTTCCAGCGTCATCGTTTGCCCCAGAGTCTTTCATGGCAGCATAATGACAACGGTGGTAACCTCAGCCGTCGTTAATGGTGATGGATGGGCACGGCTTTCCAGTGGTCCTGGGTTTTTGGCAGCTGTGGAATCGCCCCGCGATTTAACCGACAACGCGCTCTCGCAGCCACTACTGGTGCTAGCCTGCTTGCGCTTTCATGCCACCCGAGTCTTTCAAGGTCCGAAGGTCTTCTGCGCAATTTGCAAGCAATCGATGCCACTTTCGTTGGTAGCAAGAAGAAAAGCATGAGTGCGCCGAAATGTTTTCGGACAGATGCACCCTCATGTCGTCAATATCGCACCTTATAACATGCAGCAGATCATAAGGCAGCACGGCTACTAACAGCCATGGGTACGCGCTTGCGTCAACCAAACCATCAGCCTTTGGTGCTTCCCTTGTCTTTCAAACGCTGCGTAGCACTTGGTGCTCCAGCGGTCGAGAGTGGCGGAGTTGCATGTCTCTTTGTCGTCGTGAGTAGTGCCCCTCAAAATAGACACCACGCCTCGTTTGTGATGCCACACATTCCCAACATGATTTCGGCAACAAAGAACTATATAACGCATCCATCATGGAATACTACACCCTGCTCGATCTTTCGTGCCAGATCATGGAGGAGGATCACGGCAGGATACCAGAGCCTTCCATAGCCTAGCCCGATCTGAAGGCAGGTGCATGGCTCCAGCTCGCACCAAGAGGGCTCAGGTTTGAAGTTGCTCAAACAACATCGAAGGGCTGGGACCAGAATCCTCACTAGTCGCTCCAAGTCGCCAAGGGGTCAATGCGGCGATAGACCTTCACTGCCACCACTTCGAAATTGTCATGAGAGAATCAGCAACGCGTCTCCCCACTATGAGTGCATGTACTTTTGAAGGGGAAAATCCGAATCCAAAAAGTGCGAGAGCTGTAGATAAGTGCCGGATACAAGGGTTTCGTGCTGCGTTGTCTCTCGGCACGCAGGATTGGCTGCTTGCAGCTGGCAGGAACCTATGCGGTGTTGTATGGCCACGATGCTAGGTTCGGGTCGAACAGCATTTGGGGCCTTAACGCCTGTTCATTTCTCCCTTCTGTGACGAGCAAGCGCAGAGCTCGCATCAAACGCAGGAGCGTCGGCACTTCGCAATGGCAACATGTTGGCGGACTATGTTGGTGGTTGTCGCAAAAGTAGAAGCACAGCAGTCGGAAGAATGGTCCGCTCGGCAGACGAGAATGCTGATTTTGTCATCCTGGAAGTAATCTGCCGCTGCAAGACTTCGAGAAAGGTCGGTCGCGGATGTCCGAAGACTCGGGGCGGACTGCACGACTGCCTGAAAGCATGGGGTTGATCGATGACGGACGAAGATCGTTCGGCAAGGAAGCCGCGTTTGCTCACTTTACGCCATCACGTGCATTATCCTCACCACCCTATACCCAAAATACAACCGCCGAATTAAGGTGACTGATCGCCAACATGCTCGAGGCAGATGCGATGAAATCAAAGGATACAGCTGACGTTGTTCCGTAGCTGGCCAGCTTCAAACATACTTCCGTGGATGTCATTGTTGCATAGATTCCACGCGTGGTTGTTGACTGTGGTGTGGTTGAGACGCTCAAAGACGGAAACGAGCCGGCATGAAAGTTGCCTGTTGCCGCATGCCAGCTTGCTTGCGTGGCCAATGGTCCACGGTTGACACATAGTTGCATACATGTATCCTACTGTCAGATACATGCACTCTTCAGCACATTCAGCAGTTGTATACCAACAATGAGCGATTCTGAGGGCGCAGTGACCAAGATATTGCGATGCCGAGGCATCGCATTCGACCCACAGTGGAAGCTGGCGCCCAGGCATAAGGTACCTTAGAAGTCAGTCAAAAAGGGTCCTTTTTTGCGAGAGTCCTGCAAGCCTATCGCCTCCCGTCTCAATTTCGGAAACATCAGTGTAGTTCTCAAGGAAGGCGGGGCCTGAGGACTTGAGCCGATATTATCGATTTCGAATCGGAACGCAGCCGGTGAGAGTTTCGGAGCGGGTACGGTGGGAGACCCGAAGTGTTACACTCAAGGTATGGTATCCATACCGGATCCTCACTGAACCCCTGCGTATCTCGAGATCCTGTCACTAATCCTCCTGTTCAGCTTGTCCACGGTTAGACTTTGCGACCTCCACGAGTGAGCTCTTCTTCAAGGTGGGAGCTAAGATATCGCTTGCAAAGCATTGGTCCGTACTTCCTCCAGGTTCTTTCCTTGGTCTCAGACAACTTTCACAATGGACTGGTTTGGACATGCAAAAGTCGACTTCGTTCATTCACCGACACCGCGAACCCTCAAAACAAAAGATGGGAAAGACACAGATCTGCTAGCAGTCTGTGAGAAAACAACGCCGCCATGTCACCTCAACCCGTGGCTGTTCAATGGCCACATGCAGACCTTCTGGACCGTAACCAAACAACATGGCCCACCTGTCTACTATCGCCGCAAGGTGTTCGAAGCCGACCATGAAAGCTATCACGGTACTTTCGCCGTCGACTTCGTGACCAAGCCATTCGAAGAGGTTAACGACGCACTGCCGCCACGAACTACGTATTACACGGACGATGAGTTTGGTAGCATTGGCTCTGCCGACAACAAGCCCATGCTCATCATTCTCCATGGTCTCTCAGGTGGCTCCCACGAGATCTACCTGCGTCACGCGATTGCGCCACTGATCGAGCAAGGAAACTGGGAGATCTGTGTGGTCAACTCAAGGGGTTGCGCCATGAGCAAAATCACCACCGGTATTCTGTACAACGCCCGAGCAACCTGGGATGTGCGCCAGGTGAGTCCGGTTCCCTCCATATGAGAGTTACCGCGCAGAGCTGACGGCCGATGTTCTAGTTCGTGAAATGGGCTCGAAAGACATTCCCTAACCGACCACTTTTCGGCCTCGGCTTCTCTTTGGGCGCCAACATTCTGACCAATGTAAGACAAGTCCGCGTGAAGCCATCAGAACATGCCACTAACAAATGTAGTACTGCGGTGAGGAGGGAGCCAATTGTCAGCTGAAGGCGGCGATCGCTTGCTCGAATCCATTCAACCTGGATGTATCCAGCAAAATGCTTCAGAGCACTCTGATCGGCCGGGAGGTCTACCTTCGCGTCATGGGCTGTAAGTGTTACCAATCTCAGCCTCAGTGATGGAATCTTGCCTAATAGAAACAGCCTCAATGAGAGAGCTTGCGGATCTGCACAAGGAGACGCTGACCAAACACACCAAGATCGACATGGAGCATGTTAAGACATGCACCTACCTGCATGAATTCGATGCCGCCGTCCAGTAAGAAATGGGGAAATATTGGTGTG
The DNA here is from genome assembly GCA_021347865.1 of Sarocladiaceae sp. CBMAI 1973. Lineage (NCBI taxonomy): Eukaryota > Fungi > Ascomycota > Sordariomycetes > Hypocreales > Sarocladiaceae > Sarocladiaceae sp. CBMAI 1973. Next base: position 55,336 of record WNLN01000162.1, read on the forward strand.
AAAGCGAAGCTGACGATGAGATAGATGTCCCACTTGGGGCTATCCCACAGCTGGGGCTTATTACCGCGATGCCTCATCAGTGGAGTCCATATTGGCGATCCGGATCCCTTTCCTAGCTCTCCAAGCCACAGACGATCCTGTAAGAGATGCAGCAGCATTTCCGTAGAGTTGAACTGACGCACATTAGATCGCTGTGAAAGAGGGGCTCCCGTACGACGAGGTTAAGCAGAATCCCAACACCATTATGGTCACAACGTCTCTTGGTGGTCATCTTTGTTGGTTTGAGTCGGGAGGCGGACGATGGCACGCGAAACCGGTATGTTACGGATACTGCGGCTATTCGGATTTGATGCTGACATTATTTTTGCAGGTTTGCAACTTCCTGAACCACATGGCCTTCGAGGTCGACATTGAGAGTGTGAAGCCAATGACTGACGACACGGATGACTCTCTGCCAGTGACTGGCTCGGATTACGATCCCATGAGACGGAAATTGCTGATGGCGCAGAAGTAATTGTTAACCTTGCTTTTGGGACGCTTCACGACGGATTAGACACATAGAATTGATAGACTTCCTGCTCAGTACTTTTTCGGCCGCTTCGCTGATACAATGAAGCACGACCATGCGAATCAATCTTTGAGGAACCCGCATCTGGTGAAAGAATCAGAGTCATTCGCGCTCCTCGTGGCGATAGTTGCCATCATGTAGTTGTCTCGTTCAAGCCGTAAATCTTGATGGCTGCTTGGATGCAGCATATGTTATTTTCAAGATGCGAATATGTTCCCAGTATCTCCTCAGATGCCCAAACTCCGTGCGCCACGCATGAAAGGAAGTATAGCTTAGTATGAACCGAGAGTGATTCCACGGCTCGGCGCTCGACCGCTTCATGCGAATGACACCTTCTTCCTGATCCTAGTCCCCACCGATGCAATCTCCTTTGTGCTCTCTCCGGAATCACCGCTGTCCTTCTTCTTGCGCTTCTTCCTGAGAGCATCCTTCTTGTCCTCGAGCCTGGCTCTGCGCTCTTCTTCCCTCTTGTGCTCCTCGGCCTTGCGAGCTTCGCGGATCTCCTCCATTTGTCGAGCCTTGATCATCTTGGATTCGATTTGGCCGTTCTGGTCAGCTTGCACCATCGCAAGAATAGTATTCATGCTTTCCTGTCATGATGTCAGTACCAGTTGCAAGCGTCGGGCCTGGCTGGAAAAACATACCCTGTCATCGACGAAGACCTTGCCCTTCTTCTTGCCCTTCGGCTTGACCACTCCGACAGGCGTAATCATGTTAAGTTTGGGAATTCCAAGCTCCTCTTCGCTGTAGACCTTCTTCTTCTTCTTCTTGGTCAATCCATTGGCACTCTTCTCGGTGACCTGCTTGGAGACGGTAGGACCCTTGGGCTTTCGCGACGGCTTAGAGACGCCATCTTTGGAAGATCGCTTGTCGCCGCTGGGACCACCTTTCGTAGATGTCTTCGGACCGGCGTGTTTGTTCTTTACTGTCCGTGTGGGCGCCATTGTGAGTGTTGTCGGGCAATGCCAGCGTGATCGTGCTGGTTGAGTGGTGGGATGCTTTCGCGGGACAAGACTTGGGGATTTTTTTCTCTGAGTGATAAGATAAGGCGGAACGGCGTGCGAGTAGACAGCGACGGCGGCAGTGCTGCGGAACAGGTGGGGCGGTCGTGGAAGCTGCAGTGCCTGCACCCTGACTGCAAGGTACGGTCAGAAAGAGCTGATTGAAAGCTGCACATTTACCAATTCTAGAAGGGACAAAAGGCAACCGCATATCCTAAGCATCGAAATGGCTGTTCTTTCACGACGTATCATTGACATTCGACTTCCTATACATCTAAACACAAACACTCCAAACGCAACCAGTAGCTCAGAGCTCAACCGTAGCGAGTTATAGCGTGTGCAGTGGGGCGTCATTCCAGAAACAGCCTTCAGCGCGTTCCACTGCCTAACACAGCCTATGCTTCAGGGTAAACTGCTGTCATTCGTCGCCGACGAAATTCTGCATTGTACCTCCACAACCACCATCCTGTCTTCACACCATTCCAATCTGCAACCACCGCTCCTGGAAACTTACCCGTCTCGTCACCTCCCCATCTCAACGTCACCACGATACCTCATCCCAGATTGTCTCCCGCCCGACCCCGTATACTCCGATCTCGACAGTAATCCATCAACCTTCGATCCGCTTCAACCCAAGGTCCTCCCAAACACTCCAAAGCTCCGCATTCGCACACGACATCCTCGACGTTTGACTTCCTTTCAAGATAGTTGCTTTCCCCCCCATCCCTTCGACCTCTGCGCGACTGTCCATACACTACGATTTCTTGCCCAAGACTTGCCTCCCTCGACTCGATACTGCCATCCGATACCTGCCATTGCGCATCCTCGCTGCCGTCGTCGTCCCTCGCAATTCGCGAGCCGGAGCCTTTAGTCCAAAGCTGGGTTTGTAACACCACTTCTAATAGCTTTCAGAACGGTCGTCCTGATGGACAACTTATGGGCTCGTCGCACAAAGTAAGTACCTCATTACCAGAGAGTCCAAGACTGTGATCTGCGACAAAACTAATTGCCTTTCTCCAGCACCAGCAAGCTGTCACTGTCGACACCCAGTAACGGAACAAACGGCGCCGGCTCCAACGACCAAGGCTCCCGCAGCAGCTCCAAGCGCGGTGATGGCAAGTCCAACACCTTCACAACCACCCCCGGGGCAAATCTTGCCTCACCGGGGGCCTCAAGTGCCTTTGGCTTAGGGTCTGGGGCCTTCGCGTCCTTCGGATCAGCTAAGACCCCGAAGACACCAGGCAACCCTTTCGATAGTGCGATGGGTTCTGCGGTGCCTAAGGGATCACAGTCGAAGGACTTCGGGAAGGCTATTGGGAAGGCACCAAGCATGGCTTCGATTGCTGAAGCCAATAAGAATCTAGCGGCATCGATGGGGTCGCACCCACATTCGCTCAAAGACTCCTGGTCATTCTGGTACCGGCCACCGATCTCGAAGGCTCACGGCTATATCGAATACGAGAACACGTTACACGGTATCGCCACGGTGCGGACGGCAGAGGAATTCTGGGAAATTTATGGACACCTCAAACGACCGTCCACACTTCCCGTCGTGTCGGACTACCACCTGTTCAAGAAGGACATCAGGCCGATCTGGGAGGACGAAGTCAACCGTAAAGGTGGCAAGTGGGTAGTCAGGATGAAGAAGGGCGTTGCCGACCGGTACTGGGAGGATCTGCTGATGGCGCTCATCGGTGACCAGTTCTCCGAGGCTGGTGACGATGTGTGTGGCGCTGTGTTGAGCATGCGGAATGGTGAAGACATCTTGAGCATTTGGACCAGGACTGATGGCGGTCGCGTGCTCAAGGTTCGGTAAGTCAAAGTTTTCTCCCTTTGTGTTGGCAAGCCACTAACATGTGCCTTGGGAAATCATGAAGCATGTCCTCAACTTCCCGCCAAACACTCGTGTCGAGTTCAAGAGTCACGACTCAAGTATTCTTCAACGCAACGCTATCGATGAGCAGCGCCGCGAGAAGGCGACGCAGCAGCAGAACGAGAAGCGCAACGTCTCTACAACGAAACAAGCCGCGGAATAGTGGCTCGCGTAATTTGCTTGTGCAATCGGGTCGACTGCCAACAATGTATCATTACTGGACAAAGAAAGCCTCGATGTCCTGCTCGTTCTAACATAAGAGGAGGCTATGCATGAATTCTGCGGGGTCTTTAGAGCGGTTACTCGTCGCGGAGCCGGAACAACTTTGTAGTTTGTGTGCTGGTTTTGCCCGAGATGCTATTTAGGGACAGGCGAAGGAGGCTCGATGTTTTCTTCGTTATATGGAATTGTACTATACGCGACGACGAGGGGCTCGGTGCTTTGACTGCCGATGAGAACGTTAAATGAGAAAGGCATCTGCCATGTCCATTTTGAACCGTGCTATGACTGCCATGCTCCATGTCGTGCTTTAAGGTGCTCGTGTAATATTACATTTCCTGTTAACCTGGATATCTTCTACTCAAGCACGGACAATTGCTCATTTCTTGGGCTCTCGTCGCCGTTCCCATACTTGCAGATACGTCTCTCCTAGATAGAGAAGCTCGCTCTGCACCTTCTCTACGAACAAGTCCTGACATGAAACCCACTCTCCCGTTGCTTTGTCCTTGATCTGGGCCTTCCATGTCTTCCTCTCCTCACCACTGTCCGCGACATCGTCCTTGAGACGCACTGGCTCGTGCACAACGTTTGCCACGAGGTCATACCAGATAGGTTCGCCCGGAGGCCACTCAGCGGGATTCGGCTCCACGAATGGAGACACGTCGAGGTTGCGCGCGTCGAAAGTCACAATCGTAGGGTTGCGCTCGGAAACGAACTTGTTGGATGAGAAGCGCTTAACGTGAAGCATGAGAAATGGAGGGAGAGGGTGCATCAGGCGATAGCGTTTGCGCTGGGCATGGTGCTCTTGCGTTGTGGTGCCATCATACTTGCTCAGGATGGTGGTAAGGGGAACCTGGGGGATGAAGTTCCCCTCGAGCTCGTCTTGGAAGAGCGGCGCAGAAGGCAGGTCGAGTGTGAGGAACAGGAAGCGGACGATATCTGACTTGACATCTGTAGCTTCCTCGAAGTGAAGACGGTCCCCTGCTGCTGCACGGGCTGTGATAGCTTGTGACTCAACTTTCAGTTTGCCTTGGAATGTCCGTTGGATCATGGAACTTCCAGGTTTGGTTTTACTGCCACCAAGGCCGAGATGGAGTGTATTCAAGAACCATGTCAAGAATTCCACAGGATCGGATTGTGCTGTGAGGGTGAATCGCTTGTTCGATCGCAAAGAAATCTCCTGTAACAACTCGTGGGGGGAAACATGGGATTTGAAGGCGCGAGGGTTCCATATCTTGCGGAACAGTGTGCTGCACCGCTTCGCCAATTCAGATTTGGCAGAGAAATCTTCAAGTAGGAAGAAGTTTCTTAGCGGCGAGACGTGTGATAGTGCCTGAACAATGACGTTGAGATAGTCGTTCTCCTTGATGTTGTTCATACCCACGAATCCGGGTCGGTATTCCTTTCCGCCTAATGTCCAGCTCTTCTTCGGTTCGCGGTCGATGGTCATGACGTCCTTCTTCGTGTATTGCGGATCGGAGACATATTTGATGTCGTCGAGCGATTTACTCTTGACTTCATAGCCCTCGGGTAGGACGTAAACTTTTTGTGAGGCCATGTTGATAAAGACGTGATGATCCTCGTCGAGGGCATGGAAGTAGGCATGCGATTTCGGCCCACGACCCTGGAAGTATTTGCCGCACACTAGACATGCGTAGACGTTGATATTGGAGAGGGAGATCGAACAGAGCTTCTCGAAGTCGAAATCGAGGACTGTGCGGTTAATTGTGTCGAGGTAGAGGTCATCGTAGCCATCGGTCGGCGCGGCCTGCCGTGTCGGTACTGAGAGGGGCGCCTCGTCGCCTTCGTCATCATCATCATCTTCTCCAGCATCCAATGCGCCATCTCCTAATCTCGAATGGACTCCGTTCGCCGGAGTGTCATCTCGCGAGGTGGTGTATCCGTTCGCCAAGGGTGAGTCGAGGTCGTCGAAACGCGACTTCTTCGAGGCTGGCGAGGCGATGCCAGCGAGGTCCTCCAGGGCCTCGGAAGCGTGGCGTTTGCTCATAGTCTGCGCAATCTGATTGGAGGAGGGCGAGGGGGGTGAAGATGTGGAATGTGTGGTTTGGTACGTCGGCTCGATGGTGGTTGAAGCTCGAAAGCTGAGGTCGCAAAGTTTTGGCGGGGCTAGGATGCGCCGGGACGTTCACAGCGTTGCTGAAGTCCAACGCAACCCGCCACCTCAACTGAACACAAGAGCAATTTAGTGAGATTCTTCACATTTACAGCGCAATGATTGCATTCTATCCATCAAAGGATCTTCGATTCAAATCTATACAATGACTATGCTCATGCCTTTTGGTCTACCCAACGCCTTTACTCCAGAAATATGTCCTCTATCCGACCATGATCGTATCAGCCTGACCATCAACATCCATACCGTCGACATCTTCGAGGGCTGGTGCCAGATCGTCCATTTCCCTCAGGGTATATTCCACCAGATAACTCTCGTCGACCAGCTCTTCCATGCGCTTGTAGTGCCTCTCAGTGTAGACCTTGAGGGCGTGAAGCACTTCTTGCAAGCTCTTCTGGCCCCTAACACCCTTCACTGACAAATTGGACAACCTTGAGGCAGGGTAGCTGCGCACAAGCGCCCAGAGAATACGTTGCGCAACAGGAGCTGTGCGGGCATTGGTGTTCCAGTCACGAAGACGCAGCAAAAGGGTGAAGATCTGCTCATCCGACAAGTTGGCGATGACTTGATCAACAGCCTTGACTCCCGTCAAGCTACCCTTCTCGGGTTTGTTGGTAGTAACAACAGTCGTGAAGAGACCCAGCAACCGTCCGGGGTGGTTCAGCTGCAATGCTAGGACGATGGCTTCTCGGTATGAGCCTGCATGGATATGGTTCTGCAACTCCTGCTCCTGTTCGACCAGCTTGGCTGCTTCCTGTGTCGCTGCAGCTTGCGTCTCTGTCGTGGAGTCTTTCCACAGGGTGACGGTGGAGTCGCCGCTGCCAGAAACGATAGCGTTGGTGACGGGGTTGACAGCCAAGGCCCAAACACGATCCTCATGGTTGTCCAGAGTACATTCGGCTTCTCCTGAGTTGGCATCCCAGACCTTGACTAATCCGTCACCGCCTGCACTTGCAAACTGGACTGGGCTCTTGGAACGGTCCTCAGAGCCACAACCAAGCCACACGACCTTCAGAATGCTGTTGGAGTGGCCCTCAAAAGTCCTCACGCAAGTATAGTCGCTGAGGCTCCAGATCTTAACGGTTTTGTCACCACTACCAGTAAGGACGACGCCCTTGTTTGCTACCGCACCATTGTCGCCCTGGACAGTGGGCATCTTGTCCGGCGAAAAGCGAACGGACCAGACACCGCGCTTGTGGCCACGCAAAATGCCCTGCACCTCGCCCTCAGCCATTGACCAGATCTTTACAGTCTTGTCTTGTGAAGCTGAAGCAAAGACCTGGTTGTTGTGATGGGTGGTGAGCGCATTGATGTCCTTGTCGTGGGCCTTGCGTGTGAATTGCGCTCTCGTCTTCTCGCCCTTCTGCTGGGGCTTTCGTGGCACCTCCCACTTCTTGACGGTCTGATCTTGAGAACCAGTGAGAATGAAGGCAGGTGGGTTGTTGAGCGGGTCGGTGTAGGCAGCAGATGATGTCTGCGGTACTGTGGATGGCAGCGCAACGGCGCCTAGTGACTCGGCATGACCAGTGAAAACCGCCCAGCACTCATAAGATTTGTTGGCAGCATCGATGCGCCAAAGACGAGCAGTGTTGTCCTTCGCACCGGTAACAACCCAGTGACCTGACCAGTCCACATCCAGGGCGATGACGATATCTTCGTGTCCGCGGAGAAGTGCAATATCTTGACCAAAGTACGGCGTCTCGTTGTCGTCCCAGGTAGCGCTTTTGTTAGTCGTTGCAGAGTCGACCGCGGAGACCAAACGAATATCCTCTGAGTTTGTCGCCAGAGCCAGCATGGACTGGTCGGGTAATAAGTAAGCGAGATCGATGATGTCGTCGTGTGTACCAGATATCCTGCGGAAGGGCTCAATGTTGGCGGCGTCGATATCGTCCTTTGCCGGGACTCGGTATAAGGCCAAGGTGTGGTCGACTTGGGCACATAGGATAAAGGGAAGGCCAGGTCGGTAGACACCGCGAACGATGCCCTCCTCCTCACTCTTCTCAGCCTGCTTGGGCGAAAGCTCGCGACCAGTGTCCGTATCCCAGAAACGCAAACAGCCATTTGCTCCACCAGAGAATGTGATGCGACCCTCGTCGGCGAACCCAGCTAGCTCAACCAATTCGAGGCAAGGCACAACCCTACGCTGCTTCCATGATTTCGCATCCCACCAAATGAGAGTTTTGTCTCGACTGGCGGTCACAATCGTGTCTTGTTCTGGTGAGTAGTCGATGGCTTGGACGTCTGACACGTGGGAATCGAGGTTGGCAATGGCCTTGCGCTTGTGCAGATCCCAGATCTTGACCTTGCCGTCCTGGCTACCGGAGGCTAGTCTGTAGTGAACAGTCGCCTCATTGGACTCATCACCGTCTTCAGCAGCTTTCGAACCCTTCTTGCCCTTCCCTTGGGATCCCTCATCTGAGCGTCCGACGACCTCGAAGAAGTGCAGCGCTGATACGAGGACAGATGGGCCACGGAAAGTGTGGGTGACGTAGCCGCCAGCGACATCCCAGACTTTGATAGTGCCATCAGTTCCACCAGTGGCAATGAGAGTACTGGTGCGATCTACGGCCAAAACGACCACAGGCGTGGAAAGAGGCTTGTTGGTGCGCAGAAGAGTAGCCTCTACTGAACTTGAATCATCGGATCTCTTGAGGGCGAATACTCGCATCGAGAGTGAGCGAGAGCAGATGATGAGATGAGACCCAGAAGGTGTTACTACCAAGAGTCAGTAAACATGTTCCGGATCACGAAATCGCGAATTGCATACATGTCAATGTCGATATTTGCTCTCCGTCCTGTCTCTCGGGTCAGCTATATTGGAAAAAATTGAACGTGAAATCTTCACTTACACCTTCAATTTGACTTAGATGCGCGCCAGTGGAAGGATCCGTGAGAACGACATCTTCACCAAAAGCCGTTGCCAAAATGCCAGCACCATCGTCGAGAGCCACGGCACCACCGGTGAAGATCGGCCTGATCACATTGCTGACATCGAATGTCGTTTTCCGGGGTTGTTTCGTAGCCATCTTGTCGTTTGACCTTCACTACCGATGTAAGAGAGCTGTGATAGAAAATTTCCTGTTGGCGGCGAAGATGGTCGCCAGAGCGTCGAAAAAATTGCTTACGTAAGGTTTTGTTACGGCGATCTAACATCTGGGGCCGGGAGCTAAGGCTGGAACCACCATCGTCGCGTTGAGCACTGGACTTGCCCAAGCTTCATCCAGCTTCATCCATTGCTCGGTTCAATTCTGATCTGATCAAATCCTGCATTTCATCATCGCTTCGTGCCATGTGATACTGCGAAGCCACAGAAGTGACTTTTTTTTCGCCTTTGAATCCATGCACGTCTTTGCACCATCGTGGACATAATGGGTGTCCAAGGACCCCTAGCCGCACTGGCCCTGGTACGTAACCGTGCTGCACTATTCGCCTTCACCCTTCCTGACTTTATCAGGGCCGATCACCATATGATGAGGCTTTCGACGGCCAAGGTCAGCCTGATCATCGTGAACCGCCTCAGCAATTTGATCATCGTGGTCGCCCTATTAATCCCGAGACCAAGAAGCTCAATCGCGATCTCATCAGAGCTCATAATGAAGTGATGCTAGTCATCGGCGTTGCAGAGCCTGAGAACCCCAACGCGGGACCAGACGCTGAGAGGGCAATACGCCACTATCTTCACGAGGAGGCTGTCAGCTCGAGGCTGGGCAATGTTGCTCAGCAATGTGTACAGGCAGTCGGCGTCTTCGGTGTCACGGGCGCTCGGCAACGCATCTTGGTAAGTAAAGCGATTGCTCTTTCGAGAATCAACAGCCTGACTGAAGTAGGTGTATCGACAATACTCGCGGATTCCCTTCTGGGACATGTATGAAAGAGCAAGAAAGAACTTCTCACTTATGGACATGATCTTCGCTGGAGCACCGACTAGCCTGCTGTCGAACTACCTCGAGTCAAAAGTCGCCAGGTTATGGTTGGGAGACCCGACTCGCGCCATTGCGAGAAGAATGTACGTTTGAAAATGATGCTTGCTCAACGCACGCTAACACATCTTAGTGTTCATGAAGCCTGGTCATACATCAAGGTCCATCTGGAGCTGTTCGCTGCAATGCAGCACCTGGCCATACTCCCGGCTTACCAGCTACTTCCATATCCGACCTTTTTCATACCGTTTTCCGAGACTTCACCTATACCTGCACCGCCCCAGCTCCAAGACTTCACAGGACCGGCAATATTGACTTGGCTCGGACATGCCATTGCGAACGCAACACCCTTCATCCTTTGGGTGTTCGCCCGCCGCTTGTACAGAGACTGGAGACCGCGCGTCTGGACTTACATTCTTCAAAGTCTTCCAAGCACTATGTTCACCGCCAAGATACTCCCTATGCCTCCGCCGCCGCCGTTGCCGATCCCAGAAACACCAATCGTCACCCCCGCGGAAGGCCCCATGATTGAAGGCCCCGAGGTGGAGGTTCTTGACCAAGGTAGCCACAATGGTGCCGTGGATGATATCTTCGACAGCCTCACACCACCACTAAGCAGTGATGGGCAAGACATTGCACTTCCAGAGGCTCTTAATGCTACACCTGGTGTCCTGGCGGCCAGGGGTGATGACATACCATCAGATGAAGAGGACAATGAGGGCTTGAGTGCAACACTGATCAGCTTCGACGTGGAAGCTACCGACTCTGCAGAGGCACCAGCAGGACTATGGAGCGCGGAATTGCGACCAAGCGCAGGTCCTGAGCTAAAACCGACCACGCCGGTACATCTTGATACCGGGCTCACACAGATGCCAGTCGGGCTTGCATGCGACATCCTTACTGACAGCTTCGTGAAGCTCATGGTTGCTCCATATGAAGCGGCGGCACTACGAAATCTAGCTGCCATTTTCCTCATACGACAAGGACTCTCCCTAACGTCTCTTAGCCGGGTACGGCCATTCGAGGGCTTGACACTGACTGCACTGGTGAACTTCCTCTCGATCGAGCTTCTTAGCCTCAGCCTGTCTGGTGAGGTCTGGGCCGTCTTCACGCAACTGGCTCGGTACTTTCACAGGACAGAAGAGGAATGGAAAGAGGGCGAGGAAGCTCTCGCAAGCAGCTGGTGGCACAACTTTCTGTCATCTTGAGGTGATGAGAGAAACGCCTTGATTAAAACATGAATATTGTTCTTCGACACAACTTGACGCAGGTCGTCTTATATCCGACGAAGTTCGCGGTAAAATATGTTACCCCAATATCGCAAGCATCAGCATAGACATGAAATCAGACGAAGCGCTTCTCCCACACTTACAGAGCTATCTTTCATCACCACTGTTGTCGCACACGTACGTAGTCTTGTCATCGTGACAGACCCACCAGCACAAAGGTTCCCCGGCATTGTAGCATCGGAACCTGGCCGACCCATAGTGACGCGCAGTTCCCCAACCTGGGTCGTCATTTGATGACAATAAAAACAGAGTTTCCAGAAAAGGGCCGTTGAGCTTCTCTCCAGCGTGTGCCGATTGTTCCCCCACGCCGGCAAAACGCATCTCCAGCGGCACGTCATCCCGCCTCAAGCTTTGGACCGCTCATACAGCTAGACCGTGGCTCGTTAGCTTCACCTGGGGTTACCCCGAGATCACCGAGATCTTGGAATTTATAAGTGCCGCCGTGATCGCTCGCCTTTGGGAAGGATGTGGTCTCCAATTGATGCTCTCGAATCTGTGACAGTCAAAATGGTCAAGACTTGGGTATTGCATGCTTTGGGCGCTGGCTTTGGCCTCGTCGCGAATCCGGCGACTGTTGAGGGTCGGACGTGGGAAGACTACAAGGCGCATAATCGCACACCTTCAAGTTGTCCTGATTATACAGATTACTCGCAGGAAAGACACAAGCCGTATTCAAATGGGTCGCTTGCTTTACCGTACATGCGACCCAGCCCAGAATGTCGAACATTCAACAGCTCAGCCGTCGAGGTAAGCCGACAACCATTCTGACATGAACCTACGAGCTGCTAATGCACTTACGGACAGAAAGTCATTGAGGACATGAAGCAGCGGATCAAGAACCCTGATCTTGCGCGGCTCTTCGAGAACACTTTTCCGTCGACATTGGACACCACAGTCAAGTATTTCGACGCGGATGAGAACCTCGCTTTCATTGTCACCGGTGTAAGTCTCCTCACCTGGATGAAGGTGGGTAGTTATTAACTATTTTCTAGGACATCACGTCAGTATCAAGTCTAATTCTGCCCGAATGCAACTAACGAACAATTGCAGTGCACAATGGCTACGAGACACGGGTAACCAATTTGCCCACTTGTACAAGCTTCTGCCCCACGACGAGAACCTCAAGAAGTTGGTTAAGGCTGTCATCAATACGGAAGCACGATACATCAAGGAGTATCCTTACTGCGGTATGCACTGAAGTATTGAACTGACCGGATTTCTTCTGACAACTTTCCAGGTGCATTTCAGCCTCCTCCCGAGAGTGGACTTGCGCCTACACTGAACGTGAGCGATCTCGTTCTCAGCACATGCTGCGTACTGACTAGCTGCAGGACTATGCCGTCAACGTGACCGTCAATCCGTGAGATATCCTGGCCCGTATCCAATGCAAACTCCAGCTGACACGCGAATCCTAGGCCCGTCAGCAATCAGACCGTCTTCGAGTGCAAAGTAAGTCGAAGACCGCAGCTCTTCCAAGATGGCAGTCGATCGGCCTGCTGACGCCCCGCTAGTACGAACTCGACTCTCTTGCAGGCTTCTTGAAGATCTCGCGATCTTATTACGAAAACACGAACGACTCGTCATTTGTCAATGACAA
>WNLN01000163.1:0-67388 GCA_021347865.1 Sarocladiaceae sp. CBMAI 1973
TCTGGAGTGTACGCATATACTGTGGAAAGGAGAAACCAGCTGTTAGCAGTGTCTCTTCACATAGACTCACTCCCTATGGCAAACGCCTTCCTCAAAGGGAAAGCCATCGCTGGAAGAAGCAACTTACAAGTACCATAATAAATATTCAACGTAAACGAAATGGCACAACTGAACCCAACATTCTGCGCCGGCGTCCGCACAGCCGTGTAAGCAAAGAAGAAGGCCATGGTCAGCAGAGCACCGATCACCATGGTGTACTTGCGACCGAGCATCTTCCAGTTGCACATGAAGCCAGCGGCCACGGGGCCGAAGACGCCGGCGACGCTGCTGAGCATGTAGTTGCGCCACTGGTAGTAGGGGCCTGCTTGGCCGGTTTGGGCACCGCGAGAGGCGAGGTAGTCGGGGAGGAAGACGTAGAAGAGGGGGTAGGCGAGACCTAGAGATGAATGAGCATTTACACACTTTTCTTTTACATCATGATAAGGTCAGGGTCTACAGGAGAGCGGGCTTACCAATCAGAGCCCATGACAGCCAGATCAACAGCGTCGACATAGCAAGCTCTCGCGTCACAAACAACCCCCGAATATGCGCCACAAGCTCGCCAACGCTGTACCTCGACTTCCCGTAGGTAGACTGCGTGGTGCCCAGAGACTCGAGCATCTCCACGGTCAAGTCACAGGGGCGGTTGTACTTCTTGGCGATGTTCTGGTATATCTCGACGACCTGGGCGTCTTTGCCCTTTGTGAGGAGGAATTTCGGGGTTTCGGTTAGGCGGATTACGGTTACGCGGAGGATGCTGCAGAGGAGGACTAGGCCGCCGTTGCCGTACCAGACGTATCGCCAGCCCTGAGATAAGACTTAGCACTGTGTTGCGAGAGAAAGGGGGAAAGGGAAAAGGGGGTTTGAGAGTGGGCTTCTCACCATGTTGGTGTCCTTGGTGCAGCCATCAGCTGAAGCGCAAGTCAGGCTTGGAGTCGAGAAGATTGGCCAACAGAAAGCCGCGACGATCACGTAGGCCAGACCCCACCAGCAAGCCATGAGGGTGACGAGCCATTGCTTGTTGCCTGGGAGGAACTCCAGAAACACGGTCGTATCTAGTACGAGGTTTCCACCGGCGAAGAATCTGTTTATTCATTAGTGAGTTAATCTCATCCCGCTTCAAGGCTTCTCTGTGTCGAATGAGGGCAAGGGGAAAGGAGTAAAACAAGGGATATAGGGGTAGATAGGAGGAGAACTCACGCAGCTAGGGCTACAAAGGTGGCCAGGGCGATCCAATTAGGTGCTGCGCCGGCGACGATGGCGAAGATGGAGGCGGAGAAGAGGGAGACATTGAAGGCGAAACGACGACCAATGACATCGGCGCCTATATTGCAGAACGGCAGCGAATTAGCAAGGGCTTGACTCATGGTATCTGAGTGATCACGAGCTGTACAATGGCCAGGACCAAGCAGGGTGAGGCAAGCAAGGCAATGCAAGGCAGGGGGATGTCTAACCAAGTCCCCAGAACAACACGCCGATCAACATGCCCGTGTACACAGCGACATTGAGAGCATACGGGAACGAAGGACGGAACTCCAAGGCAGCCTGGCTCGCGGTCACAGCCTGAAGAGCGAGGATGAGCGAATCAGCGGCATACCCGAAGCCATTGAGGAAGAAGAGCTTCAGGTGCATGTTTGTCCAGCCGATCTGATCCATTGTCTATGCACAGGGGACTTGATTAACACGGGTTCTTTTTTTGTTTCTAAAACTAACACGAGCGAGATTTGCATGGGAGTGTGAAGTGAGCTAACCTTGTTGATGAGTCGCATTTTGGCATCGAGGACTGGGTCGACATTGGCCATGGAGAACATCATCTGGTCGTCTGGAGCCGTGAAGTCGACGCTCCTGGACTCGGCGGGTCGGCCGCTGTTGTGCAGGCCGATGACATTACGCTCCGGGTCGGAGGACTTTTCTGATGGTTGGTTCATACTGGCAGCAGAGCGAGAGGTGGACTTTTCCATGATGAACGGTATGTGAAGTCAAGGTAAATCAAGGCAAGGTGAGTAAGGTAGGTAAGGTATGTGAGTGGTTTAGGATCGAGGTGGGTAAAGTGAGGTCGTCTCGAATGCAGCCGGGAATCTAGGCTCTTTTTATCAAATCCACTTGTTATGCTACACAAGGCCCTGTATCTTCGGAGCCTGGTCCTCTACGATACAAGTATTGCCTGCCCTATACTGAATAGAGTTAGTCATATCTGTCCAGCTTATCTGCGAATGTCCCCAAACGGAGCAGGGGCAGGGAAAAGCATGTTCGTAGTCTGGGCGATGGTCCGCGTCTCCCAACTACCGCAGAGTCCACGCCTTTCGAGGGTGCAAGGGCCCCCTTCACACCCTCTTATCCGGTGACTCTACGAATGAGCATGCGCCTAATAATAATGGGAAGGAGAATCGGCTTCTCGGCCTGGGGTAATGTGGAGGACAGCCGTCGCTAAAAATCCACTTTCCCCGTGAAGGGTCGACAGCTTTGGTCCGACGCTTGGGATGGGATGCCATGGGTGGCATGCAACGCTACTGAGCAAACGATTAGTAGTATCCCCGCAGACACACCGTTCCTGGGTCAGTCCTGCGAATCAAGATGAACGTGATTAGCGGATGACGGCGTTTAGTGCGGCTGTGGTGCGTGGACAGAGTTTCAACCTCCGATGACGGGCGATGGGGAGACGGGGTGCGTCACGTGACCGGGATCTTCGGGGAGGGAGGTACCAAATCTCCGGGGAGCTCTCCCCTCGATGGAACACTCCCCATTCTTGTACCTTATCTTTCGGTTCCAGTCAATTGAAGCAACCTCGAGCAACATGGTCAACTGACGCCACGATGCCGGGTGCCGAGGACGGCTTGTTCGACAATGTTCGGGGCACGATGGCGGGGAGGCCGGACCGCACAATGGATGCATCACTCCCGAACTGTTCCTCTCACGGCAGTTGGTGCGCCGCTCTTGGTGATTGTCAGCAGGGCACTCATTGCTCAGACCTGGTTGCCTACCTACATATAAGGAATTGCTCTGTTGTGACGTGACGTGATGGAACGGCTCATCAAACGGACGAACATATCGTTCAAACCTTACAAACCACATCTCAATTCTTGCCCTACCCTCAAATTCTGAAGCCACTCGAAGCAAGCAAGTTAGCCAGCCAAGATGTTCTCCAGACTTGGCTCCCTGCTCACATCGAGCACAAACGGCACCTCAGACCACCAAGAGCCGCGAGCACTCCCAGCGTCGTGGTATTCGACAGACGAACTGTATCAGCTGGAGCGAAGAGCCATCTTCTCCAAGCGATGGCTCCTCGTGACACACAAGCTGCGCTTCAAGAAACCCGGAGACTTTATACGTTTCCAGGAAGCCGGGTATGCCTTCGTGCTGTGTATGGACAAGGATGGCGTGACCATCAACGGCTTCCACAACATCTGTCGGCATAGAGCCTTCCCTGTCGTTGACAAGGAGTCTGGCAATGCTGGTGTTTTCTCCTGCAAATATCACGGTTGGTCGTACGGTGTCAACGGCAAGCTCGCCAAAGCGCCCCGTTTCGACACCGTGCCGACCTTTGACAAGGAGCAGCACAGTCTATTCCCGGTGCATGTTCACATTGACAAGATTGGCTTTGTGTGGATCAACCTGGATGCGTCTCCGGAGCCAGAAGTCAAGTGGTCGGACGACTTTACGGGTGTTGATACCCAGGAGCGGTTCAAGCACTTTGACTTTTCGCAGTACAACTTTGATCACGTCTGGGGCATGCCGGGCAACTTCAACTGGAAGACCTTGGCTGATAATTACAACGAATGTTATCATTGCCAGGTTGCGCATCCGGATGTCAGGGCTCTGGCTGACCTGACGTTTTACTATACTGTCCCGAGACCGGGCTACATTGAGCACTTCTCGCGGCCAAAGAAGGGGAAGGAAGAGGACGATATTAAGATTATCAGCACCTACTACTTTCCAAACGCCTGCATGACCGTCTCGTAAGTCTGAATCTGCCCTTATTTCTATGGTATACAACCAACATTTTGACATTCTTACTTACGCTGCGCATAGACCTCATTTCTTCTACATGATGCGATGCGTCCCCACGTCCGTGGGCACCTGCTCCATGGAATACGAAGTCTACCGCCACAAAGACGCAACAGACGAAGACTTCGAAACAGTCGACGGGTTCTTCAAGCGCGTCCTGGGCGAAGACAAATACCTCTGCGACAATGTCCAGAAGAACCTCGAAGCCGGCATTTTTACGAATGGAGAGCTGCACCCGGATCTGGAGAATGCGCCCATCTTCTTCCAGAACACAGTGAGGCAGCTTTTGATGGAGCACAGGAAGAAAGAGGAGGAGCAGGGGAAGGGGGAGATTTGGGCGGCGAGGAGGCCGCTGGCCAAGTCGAAGTTGACGGAGGAGGATGAGGCTTTTTGTAGTGGGTTGGCTTGTAAGACGGAGGGTACTGCGATTGAGTGGTAGCGTGCATGTGTAATTGAAGTCTTCTGTTAATGGCAAGCCTTGCTTGTACGGCCAGTGAATTTACGTATGGTTTCGACCTGCGTATGTGCGTGAGACGTTTCTTACCTTCATGTATGTGATGTGCGCCAACATCACCTGACTCCCACGACTACCACTGCTCCAATTGATAAGTTGTCACGATACAGATGTATCTACCCTAAAAATGAGTTGTAATAGATCCACCGTCAATGGTCACGTCGTCGGACAGTCGGAGTCGACGATGTCCGCCCCCACACCCCCAAGTCGTGCAGACGTCAGGTAATCGCCGCCAAGGGCACTCGCGGGCTGCATTAGCGGGAGCGTTTTCGGCGCCTAGGCCTCCCCGCATTTGATAGGGCCGCGATGGTTGATAACAGCATATATGAAGGATAGGACACCTGAGACTTGGTTTCTTTCTACTCTTCGAACTCTCCTCATTCCAACTTCCTCTTTCTTTGTTGCCGATAGCGAGATCTCAACCCGACTATGTTCACTGGGCTTCGGACTTATTCCTATAATTTAATTCAGAATCGATAGTAGACATGCACAGTCGCTCCTACAGGCGCGTGCACCAGGCGTGCGAGAACTGCCGGTAAGTTACATCAACCTCCTTTCAGAATCACGCATATGCTGGTATCTCCATTTAGTTGGTACCTGGACTGACCATCTCAACAGGAGGAAGAAGACGCGATGTCCCGGCGAGAAGCCAGCGTGCTCCAGCTGCACTCGCCTCTCCAAGACGTGCCAGTATCCAGACGGCCGCGGAGAGAGTCTCAGCTCCGAGACGCGACAGGGAGATGGCTCGGTTAGCACAGTATGCGTCGCCTGAAACTGTTCTTCCTTGCGAGATATTGTAAAGAGCTGCGCAACTCATGGTGTGGTTTTACTTTCTACAGGAGAGACGGCTGGCACAACTTGAAGCGAGGATACGCATGATGGAGAGGCAAGGGTATGCGCCTCCTTCTGTGTTTGGATAAGTACAGAGTCTATTGGCTGATCGTTCTGGTGCGTGTAGGCCATCGAGCGATTCGGAATCTCCTACCAAGAGGCTGGCTACTTGGCAGGGATCTCAAGACTGGCAGATGCCACCTTCACCTCGCACCGAGATGAGTGTGACCTCATCAGTCAGGCAAGTCACCCTCGCTCCCAAGTTTTATCGCTGCTTCCCTCTGCTGAAGGTTGCTGCCTGCATTCTAACTGTCACTTGTAGTCTTTTGCCACCGAGAGAGGTCCTCGACAGCGTTGTCAAGGCCTACTTTTTGTATTGTCACAAGCAGCCTCTGTGGCTATTTGACCCGCAAGACTTCTCTTCCCTCCAGGACTGTCAGGAAGAGACGCTTCTCTCGCTCTTGGCTGCCTCTAGTTGCCACTCGGAGCATTCTTTCTTCCAAGGTCGGTTGGACAAGCTGAGCCGTGTCTATGCTCAGACTGCGAAAGTGAAGATTATGCAGCGGATAGGAGAGGGGAGAGTTTCTCTGTCGACGATTCAAAATCTCTGCTTGTTGGCCCTTGCCAACTTACAAGGTAATGAAACCAACTGTTTACACGGCCTTGTGCTAATACCAGTCCTTGATAGCTGATAACCCGACCTTGGTATGCTTGCACGTCAGCATGGCAATGACACTCTCGAAATGTGGCAATCTTGACTTCGAGACGTGCTCCCAGAGCGATCATGGCTTGCGTGCAGAGTCGAGGAGAAGAGTATACTGGAGTCTACATCTGCTGCAGCACATGTACGGCCACCAGACCGCTGCTACTAATATTTTGGAAGATGTTTCCAGGCCACAATATGTCGCAAGACATGTATCTCTACTCAAAGAGCTGGATGGGTTACCCCCAGCTATACCTCGCGAAGACACGTCAACAGCGCAGGGGCAAGGAGGATCAGCGGGTCTTGCAACGACGACGAAGGTTGGAGTCTGGGTTCATATGATCCAGCTATCCACGCTATGGGGGGAGGTTCGGACCTATGTCAAGCACTGGGCTCAACAGATCAACAACGTGACTCCGCCGTGGTCAATCGACTCTGGATACACTGCCATCGGAGCCAAACTCATGGACATGGAGACCAAGTTCCCGGCCCGTCATCGCTTCGATCTCGCCCGCTTTCCTGACCAGGACCACCAGAGCCTCCAGAGCAACCGGGGATACTGGAGTCCATGGCTATACCAGCAATTCACATACCACACCATCCACAACATGCTGAACCACCCGTTCTTGTACTCTTCACGACCGCACCAGTCTGATCAACTAGGTGTGCCAAACACATTCTGGAAGACGTCTTCTGAACTCGCGTTCTTGCATAGTACGTGGGTTGCAAGGCTAATTGACATGGTCGTGGGCAAAGGTTATCGCGTCTCGGATCCGTTCATCGGTCACTGCGCGGCCATTGCGGCGACCATTCAGATTTACTTTTGCCGAGCTGCGGATAAGACGACGAGGCAGTCGGCGTTGAATAGATTGGGGAAGTGTGTTGCGTTCTTGGGGGAGTTGGCGTTGCTTTGGCCTTCGTGTCGATGGTTGGTAGGTGCATCATACATACCTATCATGGGATCGGAGGGCTAATTGTGCGATTATGCAGCATGAGCGACTTCAGGCTTTGGTCCGGTCGGCGTTTGCAGTCGATGATGATGCGGAGGAAAGAAGAGCAGAGGAGAATCCCACGCCGCCTCGAACAATCTCCATCAACACTCGTTTAATGTGGGACATACTTCTCTACAACCTAGGCACTTCTTCCTCTTCAAAGACCATGGCGGGCTCGTCACAGAAGGAGTCATTGTTTGATGAAAGCTTCACAAGCCAAGACGACAACAGCGACGAAGGAGAAGACATAATCGAAATGGACAACTTCCACAACCCAACCGTCGAAGTCACCCTCTCCAACGGACAAGCCTTACCGCCTCAATCCGGACAGCGAAAAGGAAGAACTGGTCGGGGGTTGCGGGCTAGGAGTTTGCCGAACCAGCAGCAACAGCAGGATTCGGATCATCATGATGCTTCGATGATGACGGAGATGGATGTTTTGCCGGTCGAGCATGTGCCTGTTGCTGCTGCGAGTTGGCCTATGTCGCTGGATATGGCGTATGATCCGTTCTTTCAGTTTCATGATCCTAGTAGTCCGTTTCCTGGGACGTGGGATGTTGGGAATCTATAATACATGTTGTATTGTATATGCGAAGCTGCATGGGATGAGAACTCAGCAAGCAATCTTATCCCTTAATTTCTTTTATTTCTTGTGTTTGGGTTTGACCGTGCTATAGTTTTCAACTCCGCTATCATATACAGTACTGCCTTGTTTCCGACATTGGTGCAAGACAGATATGGAAGAGAGGGAGAAGAAATGCACGGATTTGTGATAGACGATCTCGGGTTTCTCAAATAGCCCGACTATTTGCGCTTCAGTCTTTAGCTCTCCTCTACTATGGCCCTCAAACCCTGGACAAGATCAGCCAACAGATCCCCAGCATTCTCGACACCTATACTGATCCTCATAAAGTCCTTGGCCACCGTAGAGTCAGTCATCGTCCTCCATTCAATCAAGCTCTCAACACCCCCGAGACTGGTTGCGTGATGGAACAAAAGCAGCTTTGATGGGAGGACCCTTGCGAAGTGAACGCTGTTGAGGACGAGGGCGAAGACTGGCCCGTAGCCTTTTGGCATTTGCTTCCTCAGCCAACTGCCCTCTATAGAGGCTTCTTCTTGAAGACTGGCGTGGTGGATTTGTTTGACTGCCTTTTGGATGGTTTGTATGTCTTGGTCATCAAGTGCTTGTAGTGTTGAAGGTTGAGCGGTGCCGGTTAGTGCAGCGTTCAAGGCGGCCACGATATCTGTGGCTGACTGGCTTTGCTTAAGGACTCTCATCTCCAGAGTGCGGATGCTCCTCGTCGCAAGCCAGCTGTCGAATCCGGCCATGATGGACCCGAGATAGAGCCTATCCTGGTACAACTGCTGCAGCCATGCAGAGCCGGTACTACCATTGCTCCTGACGGCCAGAATACCACACAGAAGATCGGAATGACCACCGATGAACTTTGTCCCGGAGTGCATGACCATATCTGCGCTGTGGAGGAAGGGATCTTGTAAAGGAGGAGGGGCGAAGGTTGAGTCAACGCTGAGGTATGCACAGCGAGAATGAGCGCGGTCGGCGTAGTATTGGATATCGAAGGCGGTCCCCGTTGGGTTCACGGGAGTCTCCAGGTGAATCAAGTCTCCTGGACCGAGCTGTTCAATAGGACAGTCGAGGGGAAGTATCTCCGTCCCCGAGCACCGGGCATAGAGCTCAAGCGTCCCATGACAACCATGATACCCAGCCCCAATAGCCACCCTTTTCGGCCTAAGCATGATCAAAAGCGCATGAAAAGCAGCCAAACCCGAAGAATAAGCAACACAAGGCTGTCCCACTATCGACGACAACAGAGCTTCGAAACGAGATGACCCAGGTGTGGATTGTCGCGCATAGCAGTGCTCTCCGACGTCGAGGACGGGGTATGTAGGTCTCTCATGGTGTTCGCGGAGGAGGGTTGGGTCGCGAGGGTAGCGGTATGTGGCTGCGAGGTGAATGGGAGGTGCGACGTCGTCAATTGTGTTGAGGATGTCGTCGCCGTGGATGGATTGGGTTGAGGGGGAGAGGTTGGGGAGGGCTTTTGTCATGCGTTGGCGGAAGTGGTGGTCTGCGGGAGTCATTGTGTTGTTTTGTGTTTTTGTCATGGTCATTCACATGTGAATTGTCTCTGGGTACGAAGGAGAAATGGCAAAGTGAGTTCAATTGCCTGGTGGCTCTCTATTCTGACCAGCTTTAATAGACTTGTTGAGTCGAGGTATTGGCTCACGATTGTGCCTGGAATCGCAAGCTACTACTTACTACCCAAGGGATGCAGGCTTGTCTTCCCCGAGGTCTGTGAACATTTTCTTCCCTTCCCTTCTCTGCTCCCAGATGCGCATCGGTCCCGAGCGGGTGACTTACACGAGGGGTCACGGCGAGCCGGTCACGTGACCGGGATCTCTCCCCGGAGGGTTCGGTTCGTACTCACCCCTGTCACCCTTTGGAACCCCTGTGATGTACTCGCGAGGTGTGGCATCATCCTTGACCAATCCGGTGAATATTGGCTCGGCTACATGGCTTTGGATGCAGGGATATCGCAGCATCATGCCCTCCAGCTGGGCAGATAGGACAACGTGTCTCGCTATGGAACAGGTATGACTTGAGTAAATAGTTGATGATTTTCTCAACACTATGACTTGGTGTAAGAGCTGTTGATAGATTCGTGGGAGATCGAGAAAGCATGTTGTTATCACATGTTATAACATGTGTGTATATGTGCTTGTTCTATCTTCCGGAATAGCTTACATGGGCCCACGGCATCGATCACCAGGGAAGTCACCAACCACCCCCCAATCTACAGAATTCCAGTCTAGCCAGTCAAAGCATCATACCGAGTAAAGCTACCATGACTCGCCGACACCGTGAACTCAATAAAACTGAGGTAAATTCGATACGTCGCCATATCTAACGGCTGTGGATATGTCAATATAGGCTGCACAGCAGGCCTCAAAGGGATCCCCTCGGCCAGAATGTCTGGTGTAGACGGCTCGTACAGTTCCGGATACTGTCCGAAGAAGGCTGGATCCATTTTATATCTGGAGGCGCCGTGGTTCATGCCGAGGTATTGGAAGGCTGCTCGCGCACACGCGGGGTTTGTGAAGAGGTTGTTGACTTTTGTCGTTGGTAGTGCAGAAGTCCAAGTGTCGCATTCATCATCGCTGGCTTGGTCCCAACAGCCGGCGTTCAAGAGGTCGTTTACTCTGATGTACACCTTGCACGGTGCGGCGTCGGTCACAATATCTGACATGCAAGCCTCGACCACATATGCACTGACGGCGTCGCAGAAGATCCGGTCAATATGCGGATTCGCCGCGTGAAGACGAATCATACGGTCTCGTATCGACGGGAAGGGCACCCAGTCGATGACACTTGGGTATTGCACCGAGAGCTGTCTGACTGTTGGTCGGTACAGTGGATGGACCTTTTCGAAGGTCTTAGGACAGGGGCAGAGTTGCCAGGTTGTTAGGTCAGCGATGTAGTAGAAGCGTGTCTTGGCGTACCATGACATGGCGTCTGGTCTGGTGACGCTGTTGAATAGGGAGAGGACTGATAGGACACTGTTGGAGATTCTGCCGAGGGGTATAAGTACATGCATCTTTGAACATTGTCACGTCCTGACTGACCTTTGTAGTGTAGAAGGGGTAGGAGACAGAATATTGTTGCCCAGCTTCCTCAGGAGACAGTGCTGGAGGGTCTGGATGTGGTCTGAGAATGGGGAGTTTGTCTCGACCCATGACTTTTGTGCGAGAAGGGTGTTTGATTTGCTCATGTCGAGGCTGGTCGAGTATTGTGCTGTACCCATGTGGTACTCGTACGATTGTGTATTTGGGATTGTGCTGTTGAGACTCAAGTCGTAGTTTGAGATGTCCTCAATATGAAACAACCCCACAGCTTGGTCTTGAACTCAAGGAACGTCAGCTAGGGGATGAACACATTCAAGGAAGTAATTCACCTTGTGGACCATGGCTGTCTGTTGTGGTATTCAGCGCCGACATGGGAATTGTTTGTTGTGGTTGTTCGTGGAGCACAATGTCCCCAGGAAAGAGATGTATGTCGTTCACGAGAATGTTGTCACCATCTGACTCATGGTCTGCGGGTTCCTCCACAGTGTCTTGTGACCACAACTGTGAGGCAGACCCTGGGCACTTATGGGTAGTAGTCGCAGTAGTTGTCGGGATTGTGGTAGTACCAGTGGCCGTCTCAATCTCCATGGAAAGACGTTTGATGATCTCCACAAGTCTGCTCAATTTGGTCTGAACTTGAAGTAGCTGCTCTCGGAGTAGATGGTTCTCCTTCTGTAGCTTGCTATTCGCCACATGATGTGGTTCATCATTGGACTGGATGCGGTCTTGCAGCTCTTTGAACTTGAGGGCTTGTCGGCGACGGAATGTCTGTTGGGATCGACGATTTCGAGCTCTCCTAGGGAATCACGAACCAATTCGTCATCAGCATCGTTTAGCACGGTCGACATTTTATCAGAGTTGGGATGTGAATCCGCACTTCTTCTCAAGGTCATGGCAGGTCGGTTGTGGATCTGCCATGATGTATGCCGTTAATGAGGTACAGCGGGCACCAAATGCGCGTGTTGATTTAAAGAAGAATATTTCAGATTCAACGAAATCACCGAGAAGATGAGCAGGAGGGCCACTTGGGGCTGTTTGGAGGGTTTGACTTATTCACGATGACCGGTCGGGGACGGACTCCGGAGTGACGCACCTGGGGATGCACGTAAGATCACGTGCAGGCATTTGTGCACGAATAAGAACTTCTCATGCAAGCAGTGTTCGATCTCTGCGAATGCAATGCTACATATGGCAACTGTAGCGCTATACACAGCTACTATAGCGCTGTGCTTGCTACCTTGTGAACACGTTGTGGTCGCTATGTTAGGTCCCCGAGGTATCTAAGGTACTAGCTGTGATTGAGGTGTACAGCGCTGTAACTGCTATGCAGTGCCAAAGCCGCTCAAATTGATGATACCTTAACTAACAGCGCCTTGCAATGATTTCTTTGCTCTCGCCCCAGGCGCGTCCCTATCGGGTCCCGGCCGGGGAGGGTTTCGGCATCGCCGGGGGAACAGTCAGGGCCGGTCGGGGAGGGTCCCGGCCGGCCTCTAGTGCGCCTGCCGGGGTGCAACTTGATTGCAACCAAATGGAAGGATAGAACGAAAAGAGTGTAGACGATAAGAAATGGCCGAAGCGAATGGCTTTATATCATTCCGTAAAGGTAGCATTTGACTTGCCAGGACAGAAGAGGTAAGTCTCCAGGGCAATCATCCAGTAATAAGAACCTCTGGATCAGGATAGTGACTGAACCGTGAGAGTACCAGTCTTGGAGATCAGGTACTCCTCAATAGCCACATCCTTGCCAGCCTCTTTGCCGTACCCAGACTCCTTGATTCCTCCAAACGGGGACTCAGCACCAGACGCATTGCCCGTATTCATCCCAATCATCCCCGCCTCCAGGTTCTCCAGCATCCGCCATGTACGGTCAACATCCCTCGTGAAGAAGTAGGAAGCCAGACCCATGGATGTGTTATTGGCCATGGCAACGGCTTCCTCTTCCGTGTCGAATGGGTAGAGACCGAGGAGTGGACCGAACACCTCCTCGGTGGATGTCAGCATTCCAGGCGTCATGTCGGAAATGATGGTTGGTTCGAAGAAGTATCCCTCGCTGTACTTGGGATCGAGGCTATCTGGTACTTTGCCACCGTGGAGCAGCTTTGCGCCTTTGCTGATTGCATCATCAATGTGTCGACGGAGCTTTTGCACACCGCGAGCTGTCGTCAGAGGACCCATGGTCACGCCTGGTGCTGAGCCATGTCCCACCGTGATGCGCTTCTGTGTCTCTTGGACGAGGAGTTGGGCGAAATGCTCATACACCCCCCTCTGTACGTAGACGCGGTTGGCATGTGTGCAAGCCTGCCCGGCCGTGCGCCACTTGAGGATCATGAGTGCGGCTACTGCATCTTCCAGGTTCCCATCGTCGAAAACAATAAACGGACAGTTACCACCTAGCTCCATTGTGAGCTTCTTTAGACCGTCGCTGCATTGCTTCGCGACGAGGCTGCCGATGGCAGTGCTCCCCGTGAAAGTGACTTTGCGAACAAGAGGGTGTTTGCACAGCCTTTCGCTGACTGAGGGTGTGTTGGTGTTGTCGGTTGAGATGACGTTGATGACTCCTGGAGTGATACCGGCTCGAAGAGCGAGATCCGCGAGTGCCATGACGCTCAAGGGTGTTTCTGGCGATGGCTTGATGATCATGGTACATCCCGCCGCCAACGCTGCCGCCACCTTCCTCAGAATCATAGCGATCGGAAAGTTCCAAGGAACCAACGCCACACATACTCCAATAGGCTGCTTAATAACAATAGTCCGTCGACCAGACACTGAGGGGATAGCGACAGAGCCTCGAATTCGTTCAGCTTCTCCGGCGAACCACCAGAGGAATCCGAGGGCGTAGTCTACTTCACCTAGAGCCTCGGCCTTTGGTTTGCCCGTCTCGTGGACGACGATGTTGGCGATGTCTTCTTTAGCGTTGGTGACGAGGTCGTGCCATTTGAGGAGGAGCTTTGCGCGGTCGCGGGGGTTGATGTGGCGGAATTGTTTGAATGCTGTGTGGGACGTTTCGATGTAGGGGTCGACGTCTGATGAGTCGTTGGCTGGAGAGGAGGCCCATTGTTGACCTGTTCCGGGGTCTGGTGAATAGGTTATTAAGTGTTCATCTGCAATTGTTCATATGTGTGTTGGACCGATCTTTACCTTCTACGGGGAATAGCTTCCCGCTCTGTGATTGAACCCACTCCCCATTCAGCAGCGATGCCTCGTGAAGCAGAGATGGGTCGTTCAGCTAAACAAATTTTGATCAGCTCTCGTACAGAAGTGACTGGATCGAAAGTCGCGGTGCTTACCTGGAAAGGCAATCTGGTAGCCATTTTGTTTGTTTGAACCTGTGGTTGCTCTGGTGGGTTGGGTTGGAGCTGGTAAGTCTGGCATATGCCCTGGACGAGGAAGGGTCCTTATACAAATGAAGGTTGCACATTAAGCAAGGTATCTTCAAATAAATTTACAAAGCCACTGAAAGCGATCGGCGAATTCAGTATCTGTGCAATGTCTCGTGGACAGACTTACGTGAGTTGATCGGTGCATCACTTACTAACGAAGCAATTACATAACTCAAGTCGTATGTAAGTCGTGGTGGACTCCATCAACCACGATCCACGCCTACCTACCGGATGAGGTAGTCAACATCACAAGTTGCTACCATATGCTACGTGTATTAGAACGATTACATTGGAATGCGCACTAGGACAAGTTGTTACTGCAGATATATGCGACATCACGTAATGCGGGTGTTTGTCCGATGGGGGTAGTTACATAACATGATGCTGTGTCATTGCTCCTAAGGGTCCATCACTTGACAGACATCAAGATATTTTGTATTCGGAGGCAGTGAAAATACCCACCAATACGTATATACTTGATGAGGAGAACGGACTGTAAATCCCTGGCCGTCACCGTCTTCTCACGGTTTCTTCTTCTTACCATTGGCCACTGCGCCATCTAGCCATGTCTGCTCTCAAAGAGATCTCAATCGCTGTCATCGGTAAGAACCACATGTCACAGTCAATCCAGAAACATCATTTGGAAAGGCGCTGACGTTTGATACTCTCCTTTACTCAGGTGCTGGAGGTGTTGGATCCTGCTTCCTCCAACAGCTGGCATACATCTCCAAAACCCACCCTCATGTGCACTTCCATCTCACCTACGTCGCCATCATCGACAAGGCACTTTACTACGAAGACTTTCGCGACATCGATGCAGAAACAGCTCTGTCACAGCTAGAGACATCTGGAAGTCCGTTGCCTGCCCTCGAGGCTACTCTGGACTACCTCTCGTCGATCCCTCGCAAGGTCATCCTCGTTGATAATACCAGCTCGTCGCAGATCGCAGAGGCTTATCCGGATATTCTGAGGAGGGGGATCAGCATTGTCACGCCAAATAAGAAGGCTTTCTCGGGGACGTATGAGCTATGGCAGGATATCTTCACTGCGAGTCGAGACACAGGGGCTCTAGTCTATCACGAGTCGTCTGTGGGTGCAGGGATGCCGATTATCTCGACACTAAAAGACATGGTCGAGACGGGCGACAAAGTACTCAAGGTCGAGGGCGTCTTCAGCGGAACCATGTCGTACCTCTTCAACTCCTTCGCTCCGGTCACTGGGTCGTCGGGGGGTACATGGTCAGAAGAAGTCAAAAAGGCAAAGGAACTAGGCTTCACCGAGCCAGATCCTCGCGACGACCTCAACGGCCTCGACGTCGCTCGAAAACTTACCATTCTCGGACGTCTAGCCGGTCTTCCCATCCCTTCTGCCACTTCCTTCGACGTACAAAACTTGATCCCAGAGGAATTACGCGGTCCCATGACAACAGGGGAGTTTCTCCAAAGATTGGGTGATTATGATGAGGAGATGGAGGGTCTCAAGAGAGATGCTGAGAAGGCTGGAAAGGTGGTGAGGTTTGTCGGGAGTGTTGATGTTAAAGCTGGGAAGGCGGTTGTCGGGCTTAAGTGGTATGAGAAGTCTGATTCGACGGCGAATTTGCAGGGGAGTGATAATATTATCAGCATTTATACGGAGAGGTATGGAGAGAAGCCACTTGTTATTAAGGGGGCTGGGGCAGGTGGGCAGGTCACTGCGATGGGTGTGTCTGGCGATATGCTGAAGATTGCCTCGCAGATCTAAGAATCTATTGGTATAACAGGAACGCATGCGACCAAAGACAATCTCATGCTATCAAAGTTGCGGTGTATCAGTCGATGATATTTTAAGCACCTTTGTATTGGCTAGCCGAACTGTTTTAAAATATGGTCTACTTGCCTGGTCATCTAGTAGAAGAAAATAGTCAGCGTTCAGAGCCACGGGGGGGCATGCGAACTGGAGGCGAACTACAGCTGAACTGCCCATAAGCATCAACAGGACGCCTTGCAGAAGCATGCAGGCATCTACCATGCGCACCTGCCACACTTGTCTGGACATGTTGAGTACCTCTGGCAACAAGGCAGATTTCAGCCCATTTCCTGAGGCAGCAACTTTTCCATCTCTAGGTTCAACATTATGTGTTCTGGCTGTTCTCAATTGACAACAGCAACCTCATCTCACCCTTACAAGACGAGTCGAGGCGACGAGTACGGGAGCCTCAGTTGGCTGCCATGGCAGACCCTCTGAGCATAGCTTCTGCAATCGTCGGCATCCTCAGTGCCGCCGGTCAAGTAATCAAGATCCTCGGACCGTACGTATCGGCTGCTAAGGATACGCCAATGACCGCTGCAACAGTCCGCTCAGAGGTCATCAACTTCCGCATCCTCTTATCCGCATTACAGGGCTTATTAGACAATCTCGATGTAGCGACGGGAGCTCGCACGTCTCTTGTTGCGATCGACGACCTCGTCTTGGTCCTCACCGACGGCGTGCTCATTTTCTCCGAGCTTGAGGCTTCCGTCTCCTCTCTTGATGCGACAGGGGCAGGGCGCCCTGCTATTTCCCTCCGAATGCAGTGGGTTCGGAGGGAGAAGGAGCTTTCTGCTATTGTTAGTAGGCTGCAAAACTTCAAAAGTTCTGTGTTGCTCTTGCTAAACATTCTACAATGGTACGCCCACAGAACTCGGACGAGTGATATGTTTACTGACTGACTTGTCCTAGCGACTCTGATCACAGGGCCTCCCAGACGCAAAGTGAGCTTTCTGAGAGGGTAGAAAGTCTTTGGGCAAATCCTGTCCTCTCGCGACGCCTTGCAACTCTGGAAGTTGCATTCAGCAACTCAAGCGTCGTCAGAGCGCAAGTATCCGACAGCCGATCGAGCACAGCTTCATTAGTATCAGACGACCAATCATTTTACTCGATCGAGACTCTTAGGCCTACCCAATCGACGCCCAAGAAATCAGACACTACATCATTAGTTCCGTCCATCTCAGTCCCTGAGTTCCAAAACGACCTCGAACGGTCTCGCGCATACCAAAGGACAGGGGAACATAACATTGGTCTCTCGTCCAGTGAGTCTATGGCAACATCGAAAGCTGACTCTGTGTTTTCCGGTTTCAGCCTAGCTCAAATCTCTGTGCTTTCAGCTATTGCTGTTCCGGTCTATTCAGATGAGATCTCGAACGCTCAGCATTATGTCTTCTCTGAAGCTAAAAGCTCGAAGGCGGCTAAGCAGAGATACCTTTCTACCTCCAGCGATCTGTACAAGAGCTGCAACTACAATGTCATAGGGTCATGGTCCTTTTCTAGGAGACGAATATTCAACTGGAGCCAGCTTCAATTCGAAGTGCAGTTCGAGATTCCTGTTATATTTGTATGCCCCCCGACGAACAGAAGAGGCCCCATACCGAATCAGGATATTGTCTTCATTTCTGGGTCGAAATCGAGCCGTTGGGCCAGTCGTACGGCTGACACAGACTGGTACTCGACTCGATACGGCGTTGAACGTTGGAAGGAGTTCACCAACGACCACGCCTCGTGGCTCGTTCTTTTACAGATCCTGCAACAGATGGAGGCGGACTCTAGGTCATGGCAAGACGAAAATTATAGGCGGCGACCACCACCTGCGGATGAAGAGAATTTGAAAAGCGCACTCTATGAAATTAGTATGAGCCACACCTTGTGTGTAGCAATACAGAGTAAGCTCATGAGATGGAACACCCTGCCGGCGGGCATCAGCAATCCCTATGCTGTCACGACAATGTCCCACCTCGTGGAGATAGCAGCTATGCTTGGTTTGTACTGGATCGAGTTCAACAAGACCAACGACAATTATCGAGCGGTAAGCACCAGCCTTAGCCTGACAGGAGGCGGAATTCCGGGTCTCGGAATAGTCTTCGCCCTTAAGCTGCACAGCCCCCTCTGCTTCGAGAGCAACCGCATCATTCCAGTTGACGAGGTCAAAGACTTTTGCTTCGGGTTTGTGCCGACAGTTTATCACCAGAAGTATAACTATCGGCGGCTGCAATTGCCCAACCCTAAGCCGCAGGACCTCTCCAGATTGAACTTTTCGAGCAACGTTGCACTCACAGAGACGCTGGTATTGATAGGCTGCAATATGAAGATTGTGAACTGCTTTGCTGAAAGCTCAACTGCGAGGGTGAGCCATCTGTTCCCTAGTAAGTCTGACCCTTTTAAAGACTGAAATAGTTCAGTTCTATGTCTGACAGAGCCTTTGCAGTCGTTTTTGAGATAGTAGGAATGTTGTCCTCGACGCTTCACATCAAGAGGAGCGCGTTTCAGTTTCTCCCAAACCCAACTTGCTTTCGATGGGACCAAACTGATGATTCAATGATCAGACTGCTCGACGCGTACGCCAGGCAGATGCACCTTCTACAGACAGACCCCTCGAAAACAACGACTTTTGTCCGAAACACAATTGAAAGGAATATCGGCAGTATACAGCAGCTAACCAGGACCGATGATACTGATGAATTGACTAATTTACCCTTGATGGATGCGCTGCATTCAGCACTCGACGACATGGACGAGATCTTGACTGCGAGCTCAATGAAACCTCAGCCAACCGCGATGGAAGAGTTTGGCTCTGAGTCAATTCAAGACATGCGACAAGCCAGAGTTCGAGATGTGTTGCGATTTCACATTCAAGAAGTATTTCAGCGCTTCAACGACATGGCTCAAAACATAGACTCTTCTCCTGAGCATAGCGCCGAGCAATCATACTTCACAGAGATAGACATGGTGGCCCCAGAGCTCCAGCAGGACAAGCTCATGGAAGCTTATTTTCGCGTGGTACGGAAACAGGTTATCACAGACACCAGACATGGGGATGCACTATTCGGTACCTCTGGCAGTGAGGAAACAAGAAGCCAAATGAATTCCAGTGCCCAGGTGGCCAACACAGCGGGAGAATACAGGCAAATGGCCTTGTTCGCCGTGGACAGTGGGGAACGCAGCGCAGAGGACATTTGGTGCACACTGATCTTTCGGATGATCTGCTGGCTCATGCTGCACGATTTTCACAAGGATGATGTTCAAATTCCCAAGAGTGAGCTTCATGGGAGTCGTCAGCCTGTGTATATTGTATGAACAGGGTGGAGATTTATATCTAAGTACCTAGTGTCATGCAAAGGCAACGAGAGGGATTCCTGTGACACGAGAGTCTTAGTTGGTATGGTCTCCTGCTTTAATACAGGGTTGAATTGAGTCTAGCTTCGCGGCTTCCGTCTTGCTCATCGCATAGAACGCACTCTAGTACATTGTGTGAGTGATGAAGATTCGAGCGTACACCTATTATCGGCACGAGCGGCAGACTTCGATATATCCAATATGTGTAAACCTCCCGCAGTGAGGCACTTTCCCTCACACAGCCTTCCCGTCCCCGACAAAGGTGCATACACATGCAAACCAGGAGGCAGCCCGCGCCCGTTTCGGCTCCATTCTCGGCTTGCAGGCAATCCAAGCACTCGCAGTCTCGCCGTAGATGCCCGAACCCCTGGCATGGGAAACCCGGGGTGGCTAATCCAAGTCGTACGGTCGCCCCACGGGTATGGGGCCCGTCTCCGGTTTTGTTAAGGAGATGTCGGGGAGGAAGAAGAGGGGGAGGGGCTTACATCCGTGCGCTCGTTCTTGGATGATTCGTGAGGCCAGAGTGGGAAGTACGACTTGCCGAGCGCAGTCAATTTCGCCTTCCGTCAGTTTGACATGTCACAATCACACAAGGGCAAGAAAATTGAAGGGTAATGCTTCTGATTTTGTAAAGTTCTGTCTATATCCGTGACGTCGTCATTCTATGCTGCACTCATCAAGTTCCTGTCTAAGGAGAAGTGACGCAGATGCAGATGCCATCGCAGTCTCTTGTCTATACAAGGTCCCGCGAGTGGGATGGAAGAGATGTATGAATAAAGGAAGAAAAAAGAAATGTAAAAACGCCGGTGTATCCTGATGAAATGTGCCGAGCTCCCTAGATGAATAAGAAATTGAATGAAGAAATGGTGAAATGAAGATGTGAAGGTATGATGTTGGGTATGAAAAAATTTAGGCGGTGGTCTGGTCGAGGTCGAGGATCTCGACGGGCTTCTCCTCGAGGGTCTCGAGCTTGCTGGGGAGACCGCTGGGCTTGCGGCCGCGCATCTCCATCTCGCGACGGATACCGTGGTTGACAGCGTCGAGGACGTTAGGCACGGTGATGCGAGGCTTGTAGGCGGGCTCGGTGCCGGCCTGGTACACACCAGTCTCGACAAGGATGCTGTACCAGTCGTTCTCGGCCTTCTCGTTGACGGCGTTGGTGCCGCGGATGTCACTCTCGGGAGTGTCACCAACGAAGTAGACGGTCTTGGGAGGAGCAACGAGACCGTGGGTAGACTTGCGCCACTGACCCATGAGGCGAGAGGCGAACTCGAAGGTTGAGACCTGCGGCTTGCCGAAGGCGTGGGTGTTCAGCTTGCCCTTGCCACCGGTGAGATCCTTGAAGGTGATCTCGAACATGCGGCGGAGAGCGCCCATGCCGAGACGGACGTGCTCGTGAGCGGCGGACCAGACAACGTCGTTGTGGGAGAAGTAGACGGGCGGGCCCTGGTCGAAGGTCTCGCAGCGAGTGCCGAGCTTGCCACCCTCAGACATGGCGAGATCAAGCATGATCTGAATGTCACCAGCCCAGTCGCGGGAGTCGGCGAAGACGAAGACAGCATCAATGGTGACATCCTTGAAGTCGCGAGTGCGGGAGTTCTTCAGCTCATCATCGGTGAGCTTGCGGAAAGGAGTGGTGGCAGCGTCGTGCTTGATGATGTCGCCGGGAGTGACGACGTCCTTGAAGCCGTAGCCCTCAGCGACAAGACGGCACTTCTCGCCCTCACCACCGATGACGAGGACGGTCTTGTAGGTGTCGGCCATCTCGCGCATGGGAGTGTGACCGCAAATGAACTGGCCAGGCTTGATGTCGACCTCGAGCTGCTTTGAGAGATCGCCGCAACGCTCCTCCTCAGTCTTGCCACCACCGTTGGTGAGGAAGATGTGAGGGACATTGACGCCGTACTCGTTCTCACCGTTGAGAACCTTCATGGCCTCAAGGGCCTCGGGGATGGCCTTGCCACCACGGACGAGGACACCATCGATATCGAAGGCGAAAACGAAGCGGTCGGCGACTGTAAGATCGAGAGGAGGAGAGATGGGTGATTGGGCGCCGCTGGAGATGCTCGTACTTGACGAGTCTAGGTTCGGTGATGAGGGAGCGGAAGGCGTTTGTGAAGGTGAGTCCTGGGCCATCACCTTGGCGACTTGACCCTTGTATTCAATGACATTGTCATAGAACCTGGTGGCGGTATCTTTCCTCTTGGGGGGACTCCGGCAGGCATGATGGCGGTTGTAAGGTGGTTTCGGTGTAAGACGAAAAGGTAGCGCGGGTGCTTGAGGCTCCCACGTGTCGTGTAGTGAAGTTGCGGTGTTGTTGAGTTGGTCCGGATGGATGTGAGGGAAACTTAGACGAGGATGATGTCAAGTTAGGATGGAAGTTGTAAGTTGAGGATGTTCGATATGAGATGAAGTAGGACCAAGAAAGAAGCGACCGTCACGAACGGTGGGAGGCTTTCGGGTTCTTATACCAGGCAGCTCGGAAGTTGAGTCAATAGAACACATCCTTCACAACGGGAATCGACAAGTACATCGACAGCTACGTAGTACGTAGCCGTGTCTGACTGACTGCTAGCGGGCGTGAGGCCATCAGAGGCTGGTAGTTGTCCCGAAATGTATTCCAGGGGGGTCAAAGGTGGCTCCTTTGTGTCCACAGTCGCCGTCATTCAACCACTGACAATCCACAGCCGTGCCTTTGCCTTGGGCCGGCGTTGTTTGGCACCATGCTCGAAACTTCCTAAACGCGCGCCCGTGCCGCCGTGTGGTATGTACAGATAGCAGCATAAACGTAGGCGCAGTGACTTCTGCAAGGGGTGTGCACGGTAGCTTTGTAGGAGGTACCCAAGTATGCTATCTCGCCGTGGCATCCCGAGTCATTCCCACCGTGGCAATCATGGTGGGTGGAAAGCGTGCAACAGATCGATATCCACAGGCTGTGCTTGGGATCCGCTAGAGTGGAGGCACCGATAAAAAAGTCACTCTAGTCAGCTGTTGCGTGTGTACCTGTGCTCGGGGCGGAAATGAGCGAGGACACGAGGTATTTTCGTAGCAATGCAAAGATGGTAAACTTTGCCCTGGGCAGGGAGACATGACGAGCCGCACGTCAGGGAGCATGGCCTGGCGGGGCTTTCTCGTACGGGAGAGGCTTTTCGCTTTTCCAGAAGCTGAGGCTATGACGGCGCCGTTGTTTTCTCTATCTCGACGCAGCGTCGCATCTGCCTGCATCTGGACTACTGTAGTTGATACCGCTTGGTAGAGAATCAGTGTCTCGGCTTGTGCAGGGACAAGGATCGGCGTCTGTTGGATGATGTTTGCTCGGACGCGAGCAAGAGGCACACACAGGATTCACTGCTGATAACTGTCATCGTTTGGTGCTTGTTGCTAGGCTGTCTGCATGTCGACGTCGACTGCGCAGCTGGACCCTGAGCTAAGGCTGAGCACAGCACATGTCAGTGAGTTCTATTGGACGTTCCCGTAGGAATGGCAGAACAATGCCTGCTTACTGCTGCACTCGGCGTCATCAGGGCCCTCTCTCCCAACCCCCGGCTCGTGCAACCGTGGACCCCTGTGACGACAGAAACGACCGGCAGACAATGCATCGGAATTGGCCGTGGTAGCCTACTGTAAGGCTCTTCCATTTTCTAACGCCGCGACAATTGCGCCGCCGCTTGTCGAATTCTGGCCAGTGTTAAAGTTAGCCTGGAGCCATAACCAAAGAAGACCGGAAGAAGCCTCAGGCGTTGAAAATTCTTCCCTTAGTCATGCGGAAGACGGTACTCAGAATGGAAGAAAGTGGATGCTGTCGACCAAAGTGGAGCCGGTCCTTGATCGTGCTTCACACCATCAGAATCTTCTACCGTTACAGACGGTGACCACACCCGAGATGGCCCCAGCACACACTGCAGCCTCTGCACTGATTTGCACCCATCAAGCATGCAAGCCACTGCAAGCCACCGCATGGTCCGTCCCTCCATCCTTGACGCAACTGGTCCCTGACCCTGATGAGGCTATTACTGCGACCACCATCATCTCACTTGATGCGGCTCAGTATCCGCCTGCTTGCACGATGCAGCGAATCACATTGTGGCATGCCGAGAATCCACTGATAGGATGCAAATGGCTTGCGAGCATTCGACCAACTACAGATCCTTGGCGTATGTACGGTGATGGTAGAGGGATCAGCCAGGTAATCCCTCTAACCCAGCTTTTGCATGTGAAGAGTCATTCAGCGCACTTGAACCCTGCCAACGGGCGCTGCTCCCGTCGATCCTCGCAACGAAGTGCCGGTTTGCGCGATAAGACCTGACAGCCAGACGGACGTATGAGCCGACTTTGGTGTGGAGGGGTAATGCTTTCGTGCTCATCATCATACCTTCTCGGTGTAGGACTGTGAGCTAACCATACAATAGACCTGGATTAGCCCCTCGACACTGGTCTCAAGGCGGTATAGCAGGACCCTTGGAAATGTGAACCAGAGGGGCCAGTGGCTTTCAGCAATCATAACTTTGGCGCTGTCTTTGTTGACCGATGACGACACTGATGCGGTGAGCGAGACTGTGTCGCGCATTCACACCGTTTTAGCGCCTGGTCGTCAAAACACCGACTCCATACCCGTAGTAACATGCCGCTCGCTGGGCTGGTCAAAACGGTCACCGTATTATCGTCACTTCGTCATTTCCTCCAGGATTCAGACCCGCTCGATCAATCGACAAAGCAGCACGAGAGCGCCTTGACTCGGCACAAGGTTTGTCGATGTCAATCAGTGGACCTCACGATGAAGCTCCCTGCGTGTCAGAACTGCACATCCCCAGATGTGTCGTACGGGAAACGATAACAGAGATCGAACCCCTCATTCTGTTCACGCTTGGTACTTCAGCTGAGATGCATGGATGTGGACTTTTGGTTCTCGTACTTGTGGGTTTGGTGCGCACGAGCGTCTTGGCCTCGGCCGGGCGGACGACATTCACTGGCAACGAGCCGACGAAGACGAAACTCGGTATTGCTAGGCGAGATACTCATTCTCATAGCCTTGCTGGTAGCAAGGTCGGGCGATTGAGGCACAGAGAGGTTATCAAGTGCCAATGACCTGGTGTACTAACCACGCTTAGCAGAACCTCGCACCGGACGGACCACTGACATCCCGGTGTCCACATTGGTGCGCTCGCAACATCTCTACGGACCTAAGCCATTCGAGAGCATAAGGGGAATCGTCCGGTATGTTGCTTTGATCCAAGTCTTGTTTGTCCTGATGTGTTTGCATGTCCGATGCGACCACATTGAGTGATACTTGACACTCCATCTGAGCATCCCTGTGGCCAAATGGCATCCTACAGCGACGGAGGACGTATCATTCTAACGGCATATCACACAGAATCGTGCTGACTTTGTCTATCGGCGCGCGCGCATTTCGGCATTTCAATCATGAGTGCATTGTTGGCCCGTCCTGCCCGAGCAGACCATTGGGTGAGGGGTCATCTCGGCCAGATATCGGCCAAAGAGACATTAATCGGATGAACTTAGAAACCAATGTGATGACCAAGGATGGCTATTCAAGTCCACAGCAAGACTTCTTACCAGGATTGATGACATGCCGGGGCCAGGCATGTCTATACGAATCGAAGTCACCGAGACTTCTGGAGCATATCCAGTGACTTGCTTCTGGTGCTTCAATTTCGTATCGACAGTCTCCTCATGGACCTGCCAGAGCGAGAAGGAGTTCAAAGTCCAGCAGCTATTTGCCGAAACGCACCTTCAACGGCATCAAATTTTGATACCTGATCAGTTCTTATCACGACAACTGTGTCGATTCTGGCTCATTCTAGATCCCAATGCTTCAAGCACGCAGGTGTGGCTACTTGCATGGCTCGCGGGTTCAAGAGCCATATCACGGACCATAAGTCAACGCTCGCCATCCGCAGCATCAATGGTGACACTTGATATTCGCCAGTATTCGGCGAGATGTCACCATTGATGTCTTTCAATTGCAAGCCTGATACCAGCCGGCCTCGACGCTAAGCCTATCGTGGAACCGTTACTCTCACACGGAGGTCCCGTCTGGTGCATACAATCCACGCCACTTTGATTGGCAGCGGTGTCTCCCCCGTCCGCAAAGCTGCGGGACTACGGGGCGGAATCGTTCGAGTGACGTCAACTCCGCCCCGCCTGAACCGGACCGACGCTCTGCACAGCCAAGAGGCTTTTTTCTCACTATTGGGCTGACATCAAATCAGATTGTCGCTCATGAACCATGTTTGGTTCTGGGAATTTGCTGCGGCTGGGCTCCGCTGTATTTGAGCATTCGGATTGGTATGTTACAAAATGCACCGCGTCTTGTCCGCCGGGGTTGGTGCTGTAGCGCGCGCTGATAGTGCGATACGAGGTGTCAAGGTACCTGCCCGACACAGCAATAGCGCCGCGTTCGACAAGTACCGGACATAATAGCGTGGTCTTGTCGAATGTTTTGCTCGGTGTACGTCGGGCGAGTTTTCATCAATCACGATGACTGTGGAATGGCCCTGACTCCTGGATGCCTAACATCGGAAAGTCTAATTCTCGATGACAGGTACAAGGCTACAAGCACGTTTCGATGATGACGAGACAGCAGGCTGTGTTAGTGTGCGCTGATTCATTCCGCTGTCACTCGGAAGAGAGCCGAGTTGGCTTGTGATGTTGGCTTGCAATAGTCAAATTGTAAATGGTTGGTATGCTTTTTCGGGCACACCATTCAAAGGCCACGTTTCGAGGCGCCGAATGGCCGTTGGGTGCACGCTTGATTGGGATGCACACAAGTGAAGCACTCGTGTGAGACGATTGAGGCCTTTCGGGACGATCGCTCATCCTTGCATATAATTACCGTGTCGTGTTGCATGGGTTCGTTTGTCGAGGGGCAGGCTAATCTCAGCCACAGTGTCAGACTGCCCGCTCCTCCGCAATCCTGCCTCGGATAGCTGTTCTTGGCGTGCTCTTCTGAACGACCCTCGAGGCTGGGTGAGGGGATTCCCGGCAGGCAATTAGTGTTTTGCCAAGTATTTGCATGGTAGGAAGAAGCGGATATATCGGCGCCGAGGACGAGTTGTGGTCTGTTTTGAGGCAAAGTAGTGCTGAATAGTTGGTTGCTGCTGTTGGAATACTTGGAATGGGTTGTTGGTATGTGTCTGATTGATGCAGAATGAGGTCGTAGGGTGAGCGGCGGTGAAGCCTGAGCGCCACTATCAAGACTACGGGCGCAGTGACGTTGAAGTGCATTTGGCATCTATTGATGTGACTGAAGAATATGGAGTCGAAACGCGAATTGAAGTCTTCCTTTCTTTCGAAAATTCCAACATGTGCTTTGGCTTCTGTGCATTTGCTTGACTCTATGTATGCTTCGTTTGGTGTGCCTATGCTCCGTCTTTGTGTGTGCTTGAGTTTGTATGCTTGCTTTGTTAGACGTCATGCTTCGTAACCTGGAGAGGCCATTCATTGCAGGTTGACAAACAGTCCTCCATCCACCAGCAACTGCGCACCCGTAACATAACCACTCAACTCCTCACAAGCAAGAAACACCGCCGGCCCAGCCATATCACTCGGCTCACCAGTCCTCCCCAACGGGATCCTCCCCTCCATATACCCCCTCTTCTCATCATCCTTCAAATCCTCCTCATTCAGCTGCGTCCGAATCGTACCCGGTAGCAGCGCGTTACACCTGATGTTGTACTTTCCCAGCGCTACGGCTGTGCTTTGCATTAGACTTGTTACGCCTGCTTTGGTGGGTGTGTAGTGTGTTTGCAGACCGCCGCCGACGAGGGCGGAGATGGAGGACATGCCGATTATAGAGCCGCCTGGGGGGGATTGGTGGTGGGCCATTTGCCGGGCGGAGGCTTGGGTTATGTAGAATGCGCCGTCGAGGTTTGTGCGGACGGTGGTGTTGAGGAGATCGGGTGTTAAATCTAGAAACTCTGCGAAGGTGCAGATCCCAGCATTTGACACGCAGATATCCAACCGTCCCTTCTCCTGCTTCGTCACAGTAGCGTGATGCTGAACGGCCTGAGCGACGAGTTTCGTAGCCGTCTCTGGATCACGAACGTCGCCAGCTTGGTGGGAGAGTTGGCCGATGTTGGAGGGGTCGGAGGTGTGTAGATCGGAGGCTTCCTGGAGGAGGGAGTCGAGATGGGGTTGGTCTTTGGGGAGGCCGAGGTGGTTTACGACGACGTGGGCGCCTTGTTTGAGGAAGGAGAGGCAGATTGCGCGGCCGATGCCGGTTGTTCCACCGGTTATGATGGCGGATTTACCAGTGAGGAGGTTCTTGAGAGGCATTGCGGTAGTGATCTTGGGTTATGTAAGTCTGAGGAAGGGTTTGGTAAGGTGGAAGGCAACACGTGGGGCGAGCGGCAGTTGCAGTGTGTGTTTGTAAGGTCGTTGGTAGAAGTCCTCGGCTTTGATATGTGCCCTTGAGACTTGGCGACCTTGTGAGGATAGCTGATGTTGCGAAGTGAGGCAGGCTGCTGTCGCGAATGAGGGGATCTCAGAAGTGACGTCGACGTAGGGTAAGGACTGATACAGACGAGTCAGAAGAGAAACCAGACGCAACAGAATAGAATAGTGCCGCTTCAGCTATTTTCAGAAAAGTGTTGCAATGCTGGAACAAAGAAAACCCTGCAATTCTGCACGACAGGGAGTTTGGATGTGTCGTAGCAAATGTGGGCGAGGGGATCGTGGCCCTCGGGTGGCTTTGTAGCGAGCCGACCATGGAGGGGCGCTCGGTGGGACATGCGCCGAGGCAGAGACAGAATGTATGACACAACGCAATTTGGAGGGCTAAATTTATTTCTGAGGGGTTTCTGTGTTGTATTTAATTTGGTCGATGAGTGTGTGTGCATTGAATGGTTTATATCTCAGCTTCTACCGGTTCCTGCCCATTGCCAATCCCATAGAGTGCACATCTCTTATGTATAAAGTCCTTTAGATCTCGAGGCAGGATGGTTTGAGAGCTATCAGCCATAAGGTCACGAACTCTGAGAAACTTTTTTTGGTGCTTGCGATCCCGGCTGTGTAGAAACGCGGATTCAGCAGCGAGGAGCTCCACTACTGCTGGAAACCGAAGCAATCGCTGAGCTTTCGTTCGTGTCTTGTTTCGCATCGTCTCAAGCCACGCTGCTTGCCCTTCAGATAGACGCTCTTCGCTCCATGGGATTGACTTGGATTGATGCTGCCCTCGGACCGCTGCAAATTGCGCTCGGGCTTCCGCTAGCTGCTCTCTGCGTGACTGTCCAGCCCTCACTAATGCGGTTCGTGCGGCAGAGCCATGCCAGTTCTCACTGTTATACCGCTCACGGTTTGCTTGGAGCATGCTCCAAACCGTGACCGGCCCTGATGTCCGACCACCCTGCGTGCCCTTTGTTGCCAATAGCGGTTTGAGAAAGCTTCCGCAATCGCCCTGTAGCAGGCTCCTCGTGAGTGCGATCCTTGGATCAGGGTTGATCCATGGCTGAAAAATACAGCGAATCTCCTTTTCCGAGTAGTTTTTACCACTCTTTCTCTCAAAGGACCTCATGTGAATCGCAACTGCAAGCAATCCATGCCTTCGAGATTTCCGTCCAAGGGTTACTCCGGTGCGATTGTCCGATGCCGAGGATGTGACGTGAGAGAAGGCAACTGGGTCCAATACTGTGATGCCAGCAAGCTCACAGACGCCGTTCCAAAGGAAGTCGTGAAGGTGTCGAAATATTGTGTCTCGGTATAGATA
Organism: Sarocladiaceae sp. CBMAI 1973; assembly: GCA_021347865.1. NCBI lineage: Eukaryota > Fungi > Ascomycota > Sordariomycetes > Hypocreales > Sarocladiaceae > Sarocladiaceae sp. CBMAI 1973. The sequence continues at coordinate 28,955 of WNLN01000163.1, forward strand.
AAAGAGGTGTTGCAAGTGACAAGAAAACCAGATTACTTGTGTAATAGCCCCAGTCCTTTTCCGACGAACAACACACATTTCCGAGGGTCTTCCAAATAGCACAATACCAGGAAGAAGCGTGTGGACCTCTAGTACCAAGGAATCATCCGTTGTAAGTAGCCTAGGAACCCCGAGTAATTTTCTTCTCCGAGACATATGATGAATCGGGAGTGCTTATTGAGCTGTCGATTTAATTCAAGACATGCCTTCTTAAGCTCAGTCCAATTTTGGTAGAGCGAGCTCCAAGGAACTCCGTTTGTTGTATGTGCATGCCGAATAGGGATCCTGTTCTGCGTGCGAAGCCTCGGATTCAAGCCGACCTTTTTATGCTGGATCGCGATGCAGGGATTGCTTGGATCCATTGTATGACCGTATCGTGATTTTTGTGTTGTGTAGGACGGATAATTCCAGATACAAGTCAGAACGGCTCGTAAAGGCCCAGAGGGTTTACACAAAGTCGTCGTGTCAAGCTCTCTTTGCAATGGCTGAATCTCACTTATAAATCTTTGCCAGAGGAGGTCAACCTCTGTATCATGCGAGGACCAATTGTCCTCCCCTGCCTCTTTGTTGATTTCTTGATCAGGCTCTTCTTTGGCTTCTTCGTTGGGACCTTCGTTGAGCCCTTTGTTGCCTTCCTCATCTGCTTCTTCGTTGAAAACTCTGTTGAAGCCCTCGACTAATTGCTGTGCTGGCTCGCATCTCGGGGTTCTCTTTGTCGGACCGAGTGTCGCTAGCAAATTTCTCAATTTCTTGTCGGATTTCCGTGCCCGAACTCTTCTCGATGAGGTCCAGAAGAAGTTCACCCTGTGACTTATGCGTATCATGAGGTAATTGGAGACTTGAAAGGATCTTTGTCGCGTCAGGAACGTAGTCGTCGCTGCAGGCGCTGATACTGCCATTATCTCTCTCAGTCGTGGGTTGTACTGCCTCAGTCGTATTGATGTATCTTTCGAGCTCATCCCAAGCTTCCATCGTAGAAAGTTTGAGAAAGACTACTGTGAAGTTAAGCTTATAAGCACGAGAGAGAAGTATTGAATAGACGGCTACGAGCGAGAGTGTATCTATATGGGAGGGGTTATGGCGTAAAAGTATTGGCTATATAGATTGGACTAAAGCTAAGTCTCTCAGCCTCGCTAAATCCTAAACCCGGTTAGGTCAATTGGCTAGAGCATCCGACTGCAAGTACAATCCTGTTCTAATGAATGTTGATCTCCAACTAACCCCTCATAGTTTAATCGGAAGGTTATGGGTTTGACCCCCATATCGGGTGAACTTTTTTTTTTTTCACCGAAGGCAATCGGACAGCCTCTTGAGAAAAGGATAGATTTTTAGAATTGATAGACTTCAAAAAGGGATAAACTTTTAGCAAGGACAGACCCGGGGGAAAAAAAGAGCCCTTGCTTGTGGCACTCTGCATTTATCTCGTGTTGAGAAGGTAATAAATAGTACTGGTGTCCAAATACATTCATTTATCTGACGCTACCAAATCACATGGTTGGGTTGCACTAATTCGTGGTGAGCTGCTCGACCTTTTCACTCAGCTTGTTCAACACACCACCGTCCTCCGCCTTCTCTTCCTTGACGCTACTTTGCTCAGCAGCAGGTGCCAATGCCTTCATTGGCGGTGGACTCAGGAGGTAGTCTGAGGGGATGAGCTTCGCCTTTGTCTCCTGGTTGAAGACCAGTCCGAATCCAGGCTGGTCAAGATCCTCAGCCGTCAGGAAACCCTTCGAGGGGATAGTCTCGTTGGTGAACATGTCTCCGAAAACGGGAAGAACAGCTGAACCGTCAGGCGAGTTGGCAAGGTACTCCTGGAAGGGAGTGTTGGGTTGTGAGATGACAAAGTGGTAGCTGTAGGCACCACTGGCGTGGGGCACAACGGGGATGTCGTATGCTGCGGCCATGGCCGAAACCTTGAGCAGCTCTGTGAGACCACCGAGCCACATGACGTCGGGCTGGATAATGTCGAGGTTGCGAGGCTCGATGAGCTTGCGGAAACCGTAGCGGGAGTACTCGTGCTCACCAGTGGTGAACTTGACTGTAGGGTGCGCACGCTTGATCTGTGCGAAGCCGTCGGTGTCATCAGGGCTCAGACACTCTTCCCACCAGTTGATGTTGAGGTTCTGCTTCTCGGCCTCCTTGACGAGCTCGATGGTGTAGCTGACGTTCAGGGACATCCAGCAGTCGACCATGAGGGGAAAGTCGGGGCCGACAGACTCACGGTGCTTGCGCAGGAACTCAATGTTCTTCAGGAGACCGGTGCGGCCCTCCTCAGGGCAGAAGGGAAGAGGAACCTTGGCGCCCCAGAAGCCCATGTTCTTCGCGGCGAGCGGGTTGGGACCTGTGCAGTAGAAGTTGATGCGATCTCTGACGGCACCACCAATGAGGCGGTAGACGGGCTCATTGCGAAGCTTGCCGAGCAGATCCCAAAGCGCGAGATCAATGACAGAGATGATGGCAGTTGCGAGACCCTTGCGTCCGTAGAAGATGGAAGCGAGATACATCTGCTCGAACAGGCGGTTCGTGTCGCGAGGGTCAGCGCCGATGAGGAAGCGCTCAAAGTGCTGGTGAACGAGCCAGCATGCTGGAGGCCCACCGAAGCCGGTGGCAAAACCAACAGTGCCATCTGTTGCTTCGAGCTCTACGACGAAGCTGCCGAGAACATTGATGCCGAATGTTGTGCGGGAGGAGCGGTATTGTTCCCAGCGGCCCATGGGGGTGGAGATGTCGCTGTCGATGAGCCTGTGTTCACTGTTAGACAGAGTGCTAGAGGACAGGAGGAGGGAGAGTGTATACGTACCAATGGCCACCCTTGACATTGTGATAATCACCGCCTGGAAGCGACTGTCAGCAAATTGTCTAACATCGTTGTTGTGTTTTGAGAAACGTACCTGATCCTACCCCGCCAACAATGAAGGACCTCACCTTGGCGATGGTGGGAAACGTGCGAACTGAAGCCATCTCGAAGTATGTGAGGTGATGATTCCGCTGATAATATGTCGACGAAATTGAGGAGAAGCTGAGAACTCCAAAGAAAGCACAAAAATGATTGATTAAGAAGGAAAGAAGAAGTAACGGCCACAAAATTATGGCAGAAGCGGCATGATGAAGCTCGTCACGCGCCGAGGGGCAACAGTCTGGGGTTCGGGTCAAAGGCTGCCGAAGAGGGAGGCCACTAAGGGTAGCCTCCACAATCGGCAGTCAGAGTAGGAATCACATGTTGACTTCGTGTGGGGTTTTTGCTTAGCGATGGCTTTCGTTGTGAATGTTCCTGGATTTTTGGACTCGATTGAATCGCAGTCCAGATTGCGTCAAATTCCGACTTTTTGCCAAAGCCAAGGCAAGTGCGAGGAAGCCGCGGGATCATGTGATCTTGTTGGTTTACAGTGCTCTACAGGTCCCCGCGGGGAAATTGGGGGATGCCGACCAGAGCTCGCGTCGCAGTACTTGATTCTGCACCCCGCATTGTATGCACAAGCAGGTACCTCAGCGCAATTGAATATTGGCGGATTCTACGGACGGAGTATGTTACACCACCAATTGCATGTGCAAGCTCCGAACATCTTCCCGCTGCATCGTCACTGGCCAATTCCTCTTCTTCCTCATTCTTTCTCCTCCACAATCTGCCACCAAATCCTACACCAATCCCCCACCACCCATTGCTCTACCCACATCACAAGATCCATCGTCGCCCAACCCTACCCCGAACCCCCGAGGCCACCCGACAAAATTGGCCCGGGCCATCGACACCCGAAGGCTGGACGGAAGTGCTTCGGTACCAGCCGATCCCAGCCTTGCTGCCTGCCTGTAGCTGCTAGAGCGAAACAGCGTCGCACGCGACGAGAAAGTCAAAAGAAGAAGGCACGAAGTTCTCGTGACGGCAGAGTCGCCACCCCTGCCCATCATGCAGAATGGAAGCGCCGCGGTGACGGGCTTCAAGGCAGTCGCGGCCTCGGCAGGGAGGAGTGCGACGACCGACCGAGCGACAACGGCCGACGAGGTCAAGCAGGGATCGCCGTCGTCCATGACTGGGCATGGGAATCTTGAGTTGGACAGTGATGAGCAGAGTGAGGATGATCAAGAAAATGAGGGCAACTATCGCGGCGGTAAGCGCAAACGACCTGTCTCTGTCTCGTACGTGCCTTTCCTCTAGTGTAGGAGCCGCGATAGCTGACTTGTGACGACAGATGCGAGTTGTGCAAGCAGCGCAAGGTATTAGGAAGCCAATTGCGCGCGCGAAGTTGGCATTGCTGATACGGGTACAGGTGAAATGCGACAGAGGACATCCGTCATGTGGTTGGTGTACTCGCAACAGCGCAAAGTGCGAGTACAAGGAGCGCAAGAAGCCTGGTCTTCGCGCTGGCTACGGTATGCTCTCTGTTCACCCATTGCTCCACATGTTGAAGTAGAATATTGACAACATCAGGCCGGGAACTCGAAAATCGCCTCGACAAACTCGAAGATGTCCTCAAGTCACATGCCGACATCCTCGCTTTTCTCGCCCCCAACCACTTCGGCAACGGCAATGGCAGTAACCATCAGCAACAACCACCGAATGTGCCAGACAATACCCGAAGTCTTGGTTCACATCGTCCAGAGTCGCGCGACGCCACTGCATCTGCTTTATCGCCCCGAGCGGGCGCCGCACTGTTCCTACAGAAAGCATCTGGCTTCACCTCGAGCAACCAGCCCATGACATTCGATCAGCAGCCACAGCCCCTCCCAAGCAGTTTTCAGCAACAAATGGCCATGTCTGAGGTCTCGCCTGTGACCAGCATGCAGGCCGTGCAATCAGAAGCTACGCCGCAGGATTATTACGGAGGTGCGCAGTCTGGTTCGTTGTCGATGCCGGCGACTACACCTATGGCTGGAGACCAAGACATGCCACCGTATGATTTGCTTTATGCCCTCGTTGACCTATACTTCAAGCACATCAACACGTGGTGTCCCATTTTGCACAGAAAGACCACGCTGGACGCATTATTTGGACCGTCAACACTAAGCGAGACCGACAGAATCCTCCTACACGCCATTGTGGCCACCACGATGCGATACTCGACAGACGCCAGGCTCACCGAGGACCGACGTCGACACTATCATCAAATCTCAAAACAACGGGTTCTTCTCTACGGAATGGAGAATTCGTCTGTGCAGTCTTTGCAAGCCTTAGTGATCCTGGCTCTCGACTTATGTGGCAGCAGTAACGGACCACCAGGCTGGAACATCATGGCGCTCATCACGCGGTCTGTTGTTCAGCTCGGCCTCGCGGTTGAGACCACTTCATCCATGGTCTCGCCGAATTTCAGCTCGATTTACACTCTTCGTGCTATGATACTGCCAGAGCCGAGAGACTTCATCGAAGAGGAGTCGAGAAGGCGGTTATTCTGGATGGTCTATCTCCTCGATCGGTATGCGACTATCGCGACGGCGTTCGAATTTGCCTTGGACGACAAAGAGATTGACCGCCAACTGCCATGCCGCGATGATCTGTGGATGAAGAACCAGAAGGTGGACACTCGCTGGTTCAAGACCGATGTCTCTGAAGATAGCGACGAGCGATCTCATCTCAATAACCCCGAGAACCTGGGCGCATTCGGGTGGTACGTGGAGGGTCTTGGTATTCTCAGCAACATCCACAAGTTTCTCAAGCAGCCGGTAGACATTAGCGCCCTCAGCGACGTCGAACAGTGGCAGCTACGTTATAAAGAGTTGGACCAAAGCTTAGGCTCATGGCACTTTTCGCTCCCAGCGGAATTGCGGCTAGAGAAGCTGTACCAACCGGGTCACAAATCTTTAAACTGTGGCTGGGTGATGCTACAAGCGACATACCACACGGCTGTTATTCGTCTACACTCGTCGGCAGCCTACCCGACCACAAGATCGCCCATCTTTACGCCTTCATTCAGCGCCTCACAAAGATGTCAGACCGCTGTCGAAAGCATCATTGCGCTGGGGGAGTTCGTCGTCAAGCAAAGCCTGCTGTCGAAGCTCGGTCCTCCCTTTGCGTTCACGCTCTGGGTTGCTGCCCGGCTATTGCTGGTCCATGGCTCAACAGTCGAGCACAGATTGTCACCACATGTAGCGTTCTTCGTTGAGACGCTGCGAGAAATGGGACGATACTGGCCTGTCGCAGCACGGTATTGCGAGCTACTGCAAAGAGTTCTGGATGAGCATCGGGACAGTGAACAGCAGGGCGATGGAGTCACACCCAGCTCAGTGAAGATTCTGGCGGACATGCGACGCACGGCGTTTGATCTCGATTTCTTGATCTCACGACAACCTCGCCACATGGGCGGTGGCGGTGCGCCACCAATGAGTCGCTTCCCCAGCGTGACCCCAGCCAGGACGCCACAGCCGCATGATCTCGAATACTTGGATGTTTTTGACTTCTTCAATATGCCAAGACTACCGTTCAGCGGCGAGACTATGGGGGCGAATGGAAACCAGCAAGTACCACCGCAGCCGCAGCCGCAGCAACAGCAGCCACCACAGCAGACACCTGGTCCAGGAGGACTTGTTGCGGATCCCGGGACTACGTCGCAGCTTGTACAGCCGAGCGAGTACAACATTACGAACTTCATGATGGATGCGAACAGCGATTGGCTCTTCAAGCAGGACGGGACACAGTAACAACCTGACTGGGAAGCCGCCCTCCATAAGGTTGAGGCAACGCGAGGGCAGAGTGCTTGGAAAATGACTTGGCGTTCTTGGATCTTGTCTTAAGAGACGGAAAAATTGGATGTGTGTGATTTGAGGATACCCAAATGGAAAACGGCGTTGACGGGCTAGGATGGGGATCCGGAAGATCTCTGGTTACAGCACCAAGATCGAGAGAAAATAGTGCGTATCAGAGACAAGAATCACGCGCGTCGACTCTTGTCGTCCAGACGGAGAAATAAACACTTTATTCCCGGATGTCACTCCCGCCCGCAGGTCAGATGAACATGGCAACCCTGGAGGTCAATATAAGCATTCCCCACTGACGAGGTGGCGCAAGGCTGGGATGGGTGGAAGGGTCCAATATGCCGAGAAGGCTTTATTGACTTGTCCAACGTTTTAGGTAAGCTGCACACACTGTTTCCTCACATTTTGTGATGAAGAATAGGCGAAGGCGGAGGTCAAGCTGCCGATGAACAGATGGGGAGAGTGAGGTGGAGTATCCTTGGCGAGGGACGGGGAGCTGCTCCGACCATGACATGAACGGCCACGAACAAAGGCAACACACGAGAAGTCGAAAAGCTGATGAAATATTGAAGCATCAATGATTCCGTAGACATATCTTCACGATAGCCGCGGGAAGGGCATTTAATAAATTGGAGTATCTGATAACCTGGTCTGAGCGAGTTTAAGCTTCCCTTAAGCTTTCAAGGCGCTAAGCTAGATTGGGCACTTAAACTGCCTCAAACTCGCTCTCTCCCACATCTCTCCCCGTTGCCACCCATGAGTAGGCTCCACGCTTAGAGATAGCATTGAATTGGATACTGCAATTGGAAGGCGTTGATTGGAGATAGGTATGCCAAGCGTCAATCGCGAGGAGGGATGGCGGCATTGGCAATGTGTTTGGATAGATTAAGCTGCACAGATCCTTGTAGATGTGATTTTGTATATCTGGACTTGATCCCACTCTCGCTCGGCTGTTTCTTTTTCTTGACGTTTTCCCGAGTTGTGTTTGTATCTCGTCTAAACACTAGGGGAGCTGTACTACATCCTCTGCTCATCATGACCACCCTCATCGACTCCCTCTCCCGACGCATGGGCATGCACCATGACAACGCCACATATGTCCTTCACTGGGGCTATGGCTCAAGAGCCATGCCGTGTATGAACGATCCAATGTCCTGCTTGTATCTCGACAGCGTCTATATCGCCCACGACAAGGGGATGCTTTACGCTGGAGTCATGTGGATCATCATACTCGTCGTCCTCGGTGCCATGGGCGTTTACTATAGAGTTACATCGGCGAGGGCATTGATTGGTGATACCGTTGTGGGTTCATCTCCATTCTCGTCGGGGCTATCGAGAGCGTTTAGGGCCATTGGTGCGACTTCGAGGCGTTATCTACTACCGGATTCGATTCGCTTCATCTTTGGTCGGACAACACGATTTCAGGTCGTCATCCTGACGTTGTTGACCATCTACCTCACAATCTTCAGCTTTGTTGGGCTACTCTATGGCAGGTGGATGTCGCCGGTGAAGAACCGACCAGGCGAACCAGAGGGTCTATACGACACGCGCACGACACTCGGTCCCTGGTCCAACAGAATCGGTATCTTCGCGTACGCACTTACGCCGCTCTCCGTTCTTTTGAGCAGCAGAGAATCCCTTCTCAGCGTCCTCACCGGTGTGCCATATCAGCACTTCATGTTTCTACACAGATGGGTCGGATACATCATCGTCATCCAATCTGTCCTGCATACCATTGCCTGGACGGTCATCATGGCCAAACTCTACGGCCCGCAGCCACGCAGAGGCAACGAGTGGATCGCGAGTCTATACATGATCTGGGGCACAGTTGCGATTATTCTATTGCTACTGTTGTATGTATTCAGCTTGCCCTTTGTCATTCGACGGACGGGATATGAGTTCTTCAGAAAGTCGCATTATGTACTCGCCATGGTGTACTGCGGTGCTTGCATTGCTCATTGGGAACTACTTCATTGCTTCTTGACACCCGCGATTGTATTGTGGTTCTTGGATCGGTTTATGAGGCTGGGGAGGACGTATTTGATCCATCGGGAGGCTATTGGCAAGGATAGCGGGTTCTTCCATCCTGCACAGGCTGCGGCTACGTTGTTCCCCAACAGCGTTGAGGGGGATATTGTGCGTCTTGACTTTCAGCAGCCCAGTCGCGCGTGGCACATTGGACAACATTATTACCTGTGCTTCACGGATGGTAGTATCTGGCAATCGCATCCTTTCACGCCCCTCAATGCCCCGGTGTGTGTCGACGGAGTTACGACGCACAGCTACGTCTTCCGCGCCAAGTCAGGAGAGACACGCAAGATCGCCGAGATTCTAAAGAAGAAGGCACAAGACGGCGGAGTTCCGACGACACCTGTGATCCTCACCGGGCCATATGGTGAGAAGCTCATGGAGTCACATCGTCCGGATGAGAACATTCTCTGTGTCGCCGGTGGAACGGGTGTCACGTATGTTCTGCCTATCATCATGGCTACGATTCGAGATGGTATTGCGTCGAATCGCAAGCTGGAACTGATCTGGTTCGTTCGTCACGCGAGTGATGTGGAGTGGATACGACCGGAAATTGATGCCCTTGAGACCATGGCGAATGGTGTCATCGACCTGACTATTCGGGTCTTCGCCACTCGTGACAACGAGGCCGCAGCAGTACCAACCTCAGAATCTTCCTCGGATGTGAGAGAGAAGGATGAGGTCACAGCGGTGTCAAACTCAGCATCGTCCTCGGATGAGAAGGACAAGGACGAAGTCACCAAGGAGGCAAAGTCGACGGCACATAAGGGCAGGCTTGTGTCTGTTCAGCTTGCCTCGTCGATCACAACTGCTGCGAACTCGAGACATCCGGATGTGAGGCCACTCGTGGAGGGCTTCCTAGAGAACACTATCTCGGGACCGACCACCGTGATTGCGAGTGGACCAGGCGCCATGATGTCCGAGTTAAGGAGGGTGATTGCTGACAACAACTCTGGGTCAAAGGTCTGGAAGGGTCAGCAGCGGTATGATGTGTCTCTGCAATGTGATGACAGACTAGAATACTAGACAAAAATTGAGAACCATATACACTATTGTCTTTATTATAAATTCGTGAATGTACAATAGAGTCATGTAAGACCAGCTCACACAGCTTCGGCTGGTGTAGCAACCCTCGTCGACAACCTCGTCGAAGCCCGCGATGCAGGTAATTGCTTGCTCAGTCTCTTCCGCTGCGGCTTCTCCAGTTCGCTTGACGACCGAGCTTCGAAGTCTTGCCATCTCGGAGCAGTCAGTCTCGACTCTCTCTCTCCCCTCTTCACCAATTCCTTCCCGTCCGATTCGCTGGACTCCGATGTGTCATTGACCTGTTGTTCTGGCTCGTCTTCTTCCGGATCGCGATACCGAAGCGGTGGGAATGAGCCGTATTTGTATGTCTGCCTCGCGATGGCGTCGAGTTCTGGATCGGCGCGCATGTGTGCTTGGTGCCATTGGATCCAGTACATCTGCTCGTGCTCACGCAAGTATCTATTTCCGTGGAAACTGTGCAAAACCACTTCGCGAGACAAGAGACCCAACTTGCGGCGATCTTCGCTCTTGGAGTGCATTCTCTCTGTGAGCCATCCGACATCTTCAGCAGTGATTTCATCTGGGAGTGTCGTTTGCTCATCGATGTCATGCCCGTCAGTGAACTTGGTCCAGGGTCCAACCATGCTGAGCATGCTGATCTGTGCTCGAGCCAAAGCGACTGAATCGTTTGGAGGAACAACCTCTCCGTACCTCTGATCCTGATCTTTGGGATCTGTTAACACGAGAGCCGTCGCACCGACTTCTGTAGCGACGATCGGAACGCCGGCAAGCGCAGCTTCACCGATTGCAAGTGGAAGCCCCTCCGAGATCGAGGAGTTCATGAAAAGCCAGGCATCCTTGAGAACCTCCTTGGGGTTTCCGAAGCCAGCCAGATGGACGTTCTCGGAAAGGTTGTTATCGACGATGAGTTTGGCCATCTCAAGCGCATAAGATGGCTGGCGATCCTTGGCTCCGTATACTACGAGTTGGTAGTCCTTGAAGCCATAGCGATTGATGATGAGGTCAGCTGCAAGGATGGCAATCTTGACACCTTTGATGAATTGAACGTTAGAAAGCATCACCACCGTTGGCTTCTCCGTACGAATCTTGTCGACGGGAGTGAAGGCGTCCATGTTGGAGATGCCGTTCACAATTGGATCGATTCTGCGACTGAAGGCGGACCTACTGCCGAGCCTGCCTTGATCTGTACCGATCTCAGCCTCCCACATACTATATTTTGTCAGTCATGTGCATCTGATCTGGTGGAAGTTATCACTTACGGATTGAATAGCGACGTGCATGGCATGATTACGTCGGCGTGGAAGTATGCGAGGCGCGTGGCAAGACCAATGCCAGAAAGAAGCATGGACTGAACCGAGATTGGCAGCTCACATTGAGCCGGGCTGATGTTGAGACAACACTCCCGCCACAGAATGGCGTGGTCCCAGATGCCAAATGTGACACCCCGTCGGTGCTTGAGGACCATGCCGAAAAGACTACTGATACCGTGGTGTGTGCTCTGGAACACACGAGGACAACGCTCGGGGATCTTGACTGAGAAAATGAAGAAATACGCTAAGTAGATCCCCAAAGCCTCGCGGAAGTCAGACATGCTAGGTCGCTCAATGTCGAAGCACTTAGCCGGGTCTGCAATGTTCGGATCATTATAGGGAACAAGCCAAGCTTCTGCCCACGCGTTCTCGACTTCCTTCGATGCCCAAGTGCGGCTGTAGTCTTTGTGCTCGTAGTATTTGGACATGGACAACATGACGTTGCTGTACTTGATCAGGTCCTTGCGAGAATATCGCTTGGTACGTGCGCCTTTGACAAAGTCTCTCAAGAGAGGAATGAAGACGTTCACAATGTCTCTCTGGACATCGGTGTCTCTGATCTTCTCGTCCACTTGTGATTGCAGCAAGTTGTCAATCAGGCCGTGACTCGCGGTCTTGCCATCCAGGCCCCAGAGTGGAAGAAGTTTGATGGACTGAACATTCCTCTCAACCTGAAATCGAGGAATGCCAAAGTCGTTGGCGCATTCAGCGAGAACGTGGTTACGAATGGTGCTGTGGCCGTTGACGAGGTCACGGCGGCAGTTGGAAACACCACCGGGCGCTTCTGGCCAACATCCAATGTCATTAAAAATGACTGAGATGCGATCTCTGGTATCACTGAAGCAATCTTCTGGTCTGCTCGTAACCTGATTCGCATCTTTGGCGAGTCCCATGGAGTACAGGTCTGCAGTTCGAATTGGCAGCAAGCAGACCTCTGAGACTTCGGTAGCAATTTCGATTGCAGACGTTATCTGTTCAATGTGGTCGTCCAGGGCTTTCTTCGCCTTCAGGAGTTGACCCTTGTCTCTGGCTTTCCAGTATCGTCTCAACAAAGGTTCTTCTCGGAGAATGTACTCATCCATCCAGCACGCGCTGACGGCATCGAGCGTGCCGGACTTAATCCAGTCATTCCACAGCTCTGTTCGAATTCGCCAGGTTGGGACTGTGTGATAAACTCTCTTTCCACTCCAGGTCAACCATGTAAGTGGATGCAGATTCGAGAAGAACGTCGGTGTCTTGCCGGCATGGCGTCGCATCTGTCTGACTTGCAGAGGGCTGTGGTAGATCAGAAGGTCGTCCATGTCGAAAGACAGGTTATTAGGCCGAGCCAAGAGAAGGGCTTCTTCATCGAACACCCGAGGACATCTCGCAATGGCTGTCCTCCTACCATCATCCTCTTGAAGGAAGGTGGTAATGACTGGGTCACGCCTGTGGGGATACTCGGCTTCAGTGATGTACCTCTTCCCGCTGATGAGCTTGACAATCCGACAGATCTTGCTTGATGGAACCCAATTGTAGTCGGAAACGTCGTGACCGAGCGGCACTCCCCAGAAGACCGAAAGAATATCGTCTGATCCCGATGCGACGAGCTTAAAGTCGGCAGAGAGAACGTCAGGGCTGCCCTTGGGAGTAGACTTGAAGTGATATTGGAACGCAAATTCCGTCACCCCAAGGCTGATGATGCCATGGCTGACTCGACCATATTTGTCGTAGAAGCCGATCGTGCGGAATCGGTTGCCCATCACCTCCTTCGATATTGGCCAGCGACTGTTCTTGTCTGGCGAATATTGATAGGATGCACCGAGCGCGCCATCATCTACTCGGCCTTTCAAACGAGAACCCTCATAGATGGCCTTGAACATTGGCGACTTGCCTGCAGGTGCCTCCTTGAGCGCCCCGTCGTAGACTCCTAAGACCATGGTGCCATCTTCCTCGTCTGTAGCAAAGCCAGTGATGGTTCTTCGAGGCAGCTCCACGGTAATGGAGCTTTTCACAATCTTCCGCCGTGCGCCTTTGCTGGCGAGGCGCATACTCTTGAGAAGGTTTGGGCGATGGTGAATGAGAACAGCGAAGAGCCATGTGTTTTTGAGAAATCGACAGGCTTGCCAGATCAGAAGGATGATACGAAGGACGGCTGATCTCATAGGAACACCTCGCAGACAATACCATAGCTCGCGCTCAATGTCAGAGCCTGCACCTGATATGATGGCGATCCATTTCACACATGACACGGGCAAAGCCAGCATATTTCGTGAAAGGCGTCCGAGCAGATGACCAGATCTTCCGGCATCGTAAATAGAAACGGGCGAAAGGTCTGCAATCGACTCAGCTGGTGTATGTTGCGTAGTGCTGGGGAAGTCGACCAGGGAGTATTGCTTTTCGCAGCACATTTGGTGAATACTGTTGGTCAAGGAGAGGTGAAAGTCCAAGGTGTCCAGTTCGACTCCAGTCTGAGAAGCCCATAGCCGCCACTCCTCAGTGACGCGGAGCTCGGTGCAGTTGATACGACCAAGAATGTTCTCTCGGACAGACTTAGGCCGCTGAGACCACTCAGAGTCGACATGCATGTCGAGGCAGAGATGTTTCATCAACAGACTGGTCGTTCTCCTGCGCATACGATCAAAGCTTGCGGCATTCTCTTGTGAAAGTTCGAACTCGATTCGCTTCGAGGTTGTCACTGTACCATGCAGGAAGTGCTCGGCCTGCACTGCTTTACGGTGGTCGAAGTGGAACTCAAATCTTGCAACATGATATAGAATAGCTTCTGCTGTGAGTGTCGCCAGAAGTGGCTTCCACGCTTCCGAGCGCAGCTCTTCTTGGCCAAGCATGCCGACAGTGATGACAACACTTCCAGATTGGTGGCGACTAACAGACGCGACATCCGCGAGGCCAGCACGACGGAAGGACTCACGGCTTGCCAATACGATGGTCAGTTTGTCGAATCGCCACAAGTCCACGGCCTTTTGAACGAAATGCTCTGACCACGGTGCCTGAGCGGCTGCGGTGCTCGGATGTGTAACGCTACTGTGAAGCAAGTCAAGAACACACCTGGCGAGCTGGGAGTCGTCATGGTGGCTGATACGAGTCCCGGATAGGTCTTTGACACCATCGACCGGTAAAGTACTCTTCGTGTCGGGCCTGGAGTTGAGTCGGCATTGGGCATAAGCCTCGGTATGGCTGGGTTCGTCGTGATCGGGCTTGATGTGTGACTTCGAGGGCGAGGACCAGTCCTTCAACGACCACAGCAGCGTCCCTGTCGCTGCAAGAACAGCTGCAACGTTCTGCGCAACAATGTCGGCGTACAGCCATCCGGCAGTGTGCGGAACCGCGTGTAGAGTGATGCCGACGATAAATCCGGTCAAAGCTGAGAGCATGATGATAGTGACGTGAGCTCTGACGTTGGTCGTGAAGCATCGATTGAACTGCATGACGATGACTCCGGTGTATCCAAGAACGTAGCAGTAATAAAGAATCATGGTCTCCGGATTCTCGACGAGTATCCATAAGAGTAGGGCTGTGATGCCAAATACGAACATGATCTTGCCGAAAAGCTCTCCCAATGCTGAAGCGAACTTGCTCAGACGCTGTCGCTCAGATCGACGGTTGATAACCAGAGCGTGGTCATAATCTTTGAGTTTGTCCTTGGAGAGATTGAAGCGGACGCTCCAGTACTTCTGAAGAGTGGTGTCGAGAAGCATGACTGAAAGACAGAAGTACAGCAAGGCAAAGCATATGCCATATCGCGAGCGTCCGTTGGTGTAGATCGTCGCAGTGGGTTTGCGAGCTGCCATGACAATGGACACCCAGCGGTCCATAAGAGCTACCAGAAAAAGACCAAGGTTTTGTGCGAGATCATACTTGGCTTGTCTGAAGAGCATGAGGACGTTGTGCTCCTTTAGGCCTCGTGATAACTGCCGTTGCTGCTTGACTGCCTCGCCCAATTGAGTAAACCAGGATGTGGAGAATGGTTCTGGAGCGTCGCCGTCGGGAGCCGTCTTCTTGAACAGCCAAGCGACAAATGGCATTCCATCGGCCACTTTGATCACAAATGAATCCTTCGTGTGACCGTTTCGCACTGCGTCTCGACTCCGTACTTGGTAGCCCGCCACTGCTAGTCGCAGCGCGTTGAGTGCATCCTTGCTCTGATTGTCGGCTTTCTCGTCCGAGTCGGTCCCAGAAGTGAGCTTCTTGTTATGCCACTCCAGGACGTCCTTTTCGGTGAAAGTCGGGATTTTATCCAACCACCCGGACCATTCGTGACAGAGTCGGCGGTATTGCCACAAAAGGAGGAGGAGGAAAGCATAAGTGACAGGAAGGTAGATGATGAGATCATATCCGCTGACAAACGTTGTGAGGACCGGAGAGATGAGAATGACAAGAATGCTCCTCCAGATGACAGTGCGCCCCGAGGTTACGGGACTGTTCGCCTGATGCATCGTTGCCATAATTCCCAGTAGGTTCAGATAGGTAGTGATGATTATGACATAGGCTGCGAAGATGAAGCCGACTGCCACATCTTGTACAAGTGAGAAGCCGACTATGCCACCAATAGCGACAAGTAGTGTCAGGACAAACCCGCCGGACAGTCTCTGTACGTGGAAGTAGATCATGTTGTCGTAGGCAAAGTGAGCGAGGTAGAAGTTGCCAGTGCTTCCGACCCAACCAGTCACTCCCGCAGTCAACAACAAAGCGATGAGAAGCGCATAGCTTGCTGCTTGAAGATGCCGGGGATCCATGAAAGCAGTCATAAACATGCCTCGCCCCACGAATGTCAACAGCACGACATCGATGATGGCAGGGAGACAGAAGATAGACATGGCACCCATTTCAGTCATGCGCTTCTTCCATGACTCGACTCGCTGGTGCGGCGTCATTCTCACAGCAGAAGACCCGTCTTTTGCGCTCTCCGCATCATCAGTGTTGGATGGTGCTGCATCCGAGCCTGCATACATGCTCATGATCTCAGTCCCCGTTCGGTCGGCTGCAGATGGGGGGTTGAGCTCGAGGAATCCCTGGTAGCGACGGAAGACGATTTCCCCCAAGTCGCGAGGTAAGAGGTTGAAGTAGATCTCGCATTGCGAACCCAATACCCACAGCTCTGAGAACACTGCGGCCTGGTCGGGCTGAGGTAGGAAGAATGGGCATCGATCAGTTGCTTCCACATATACCTCTTCGAAGGCTGTGCGCTTCAACACTGTGAAGAAGATGAGAGCGAATAGGTCGGCATTAATGTCGACGTAGTCGCAGCGAGTCCATGATTGCCACGGGTCGTATGATATCAGAAGAGCATTGATGAAGCTTGTTAATGGCTCGCGATCACCCGTAAAGAGAGAGTCCTCAATTATTCTTTCCAGAGCAAGATACAATGCCACGAGGCCATCAAGGCCAGGCAACCTTGTCGCACCAAGGCTGGCGAAGTGGCGGAGACGCAGAGCCAACAGAGTCTTGATGTCAAGCGACTCTTCGAGCGCGGCTTTCGCTTGGTGTTGATTCCATGCCAGTCGCGACGATTCGTCCAGAAGAACGGTGCGACAATATGCAGTTAATGGCGCGCATAGTTGGTGACTCATTTGAGAAACGCGAAGTTGCTGCAACAGGGTCAAGACTTCGGAATAGCTTGCCTGGTCTATCGACGTTTTGAAACTTGAAGGAAGTCTGGTCGCGGACGAAAGACTGTTCGCGAGCTCAAAGTGCAACTCAATCTCGTATCGTTGCACACGAGGGAGTCCGCAATGCGCAAGCCATGTGTGAAGGATTGTGACGGCATCATTCGGGGCCTTTTGAGAGACGAAGATGTCCACAGATGTGTCGACAGTCTCATCGCGAGATCTTGAGACACCCCAGAAGGATGCTTCGCGCGATGGAACTCCGAAGCCAGTGTCGAGACCTTTGTATACCCGGATCTGATTTGTGACGAGCCCATTGATCAGACTGTGCACCAACTCACTGCACTCAGTATGTTTCACAAGACGTCGATACGCCTCGATATGATTGTAGGCTTCGTCGCCCTCAACCACGTGAAGCATGCGCAAGTCTCTGAGATGTTTCTGAACTTTGACAACGGCATCATACTCTTGTCTTGAGGGTTCTGTGGTGATTGGGAAGCAACCAAGAGTGGAAAGTGGCTCTCCATCACCCGCTTGCTCCCAGAATGTGCCACGGCTTGGGGCGGTTTCAGCATATTGGGGTGGCGGATAGCTTGATGGGTTCTCCTCTTGAAGATTTCTTAAGTCCTCAGGTAGGCTCCTCGGTCGGAATACCTGCACGATCTGGGGCAGGAGCCCCTCCAAGTCTTTGAGCGGCAGTGGGGAGTGCTCGGGAGCAGACGCGCTTGTCGGCACCCAGGGTTTCCTCGTCTCATTCAACCAGGCTTTTTGCATTTCAGTACAGTCCCCACGCCTGAGGTACTCGAAACCACTAAGAGTGGTCGAGGCAGACTGGAGAGAGTCCATCGATCGTCGTTCTGAAGGACCATGCTCGACGATTGCGCCGAAGTGGTCGGCCAATTTGACTGCTCTTCGAACAATTGATGGATGAGGGCGTTTCTCCCACAGGTCGTGAAACCCGATGAAGAATTCTGGTCGCTCCTCCCGTTGCTGGCTACATTTTGCCATGAGTTTTCGTAAGCCCCGGGCTTTGAAGTAGTCCCTCCTCTCACCATTAGGCAATATGCAGGCATTCTCGACGATGACGCCCGAGAGCATGGCGAGATTTAATGAGTCCCAGATAGATGCATCGTGGTCGCAGATCAGTACCAAGGGTACTTTCCGACGTAACAGGACTGCAAGCAGTTGATTGGCAGATGCAGAATTGTGAATGGTCGCGAGACGAATCGCAATACCAACAACATCGCAGCTCTGTTTGTTAGCAGCAATCCAACTTGCGGTCGTCGTGATCTGTGCTTCCAGCGCAGTTGCATCCGACTTTGACAGGTCGAATAGAACCAAACCTGTCTTTCCGCGCTTGAGCCCGGGACAAACTTTCTTGGATGCGTCCAATGCACCAGGATCTTGAAGCGCATCGACGTCGGACCCAGGCGCAATGTACAGATCATGATCCCCAGCAAGTGTGTCTCGAGAACGAAGTCCACTTGACTGAGTACGGATCAAAAAGGACTTAATACCTTTCGCTCCAGGTACGGACGGTGCAAGGCTATCACCAGTATCCTTGAGAACATCTTTACCAGTTTTCCTATGGCATGAAAGTTAGAGCAATATACACACTTCACACGATTTGACTGACCTGCGAAACTTCCTTGGTAATGATGAGAACCACCCCCATGCCGATATGAAGGCAAGAATTGTCAAAGGAACAGCGACACAGACGCAACCAACGATGAGTGTGGCCAGTTGATGCCATGATGCCAACCTCTGCGATGTAGGTAAAAGGCTATTGCAGTATATCTGAAAGCTTTGCGGCGGACAGTCTGCAATGGCGGGATCATTAGACCCTGGCTGGAAGAAGGAAGCCATGTTGTGAGGGCTGCAAAGCGCAGCTGCTTAGACAAGCGCCGAAAGTGAGCTGCTCAGAGCAAAGACATGCTCGAAATTATCGATGGACACGGCCAGAATTATGCAAGTCCCAAGGAAGAAAGTGAGTGATCCTCAGAGCTCAAGATCTCAAGCATATGGTTAAGTCTCAGGGTTGTTTGGAGTTTGCGGGCAGTCCGAGCACGCAGTGGCGGAGGAGCTGCTGAAACCGTGTAAGTGCAGAGCTGTGCAGTTCGGGTGATCCGTGTCCTTGAGGCTGCTCAGGTTTGTTGTCACAGGGCTCCTCGTACTCAGTACAGCATTAACAAAGCAAGAAGATGGGACCACTTGAGCCACAAAGCTTCAACACACACGCCTCAGCTCTTGTTCGAGAGTTCACTTGCTCGCACTGACCGTCTGGAGCCGCGCGGATACACTCAAAGCTACACGCACTTCCCCAGAGGCGACATGCTTTAGATCCGGCGTGAATAGACGGTACTTGATGCAGGGGCCTCATCCCTTCGCCCCTGATCCTGGAGAGCGGGACCCGTCCACGCTGTACAGCAGCTTGCATCGTCATCATCGTCGGATACGACATTTTGACGGCGAAGCTGGGCTTTAGCTCTGGTTCCGGTAAAATGCACCTAGACGGCGTATTTCGTGCGCCAATGGGTCAGAAAATACGTTTTCTTCGGTGCACTCCCTCCGTGGCTTTTCTGCCAAGAAACCCAGCCGGAAGCTGAGATTCTTACCATCCCTGGAGTTCGATGCGACTGGTGGCCACCTCAGAAGCACGCCTAGTTGGAACCTGAGGGCGATCTCAGTCTTGGCATCTTGTCCGTTTCCACTCTTTGGGGACGACAGAACACAAAGACCTCCCAGGGTGATAGTTTTCCCAATTTCAATGACCCACCTCACCGAGTAAGCGGCATGATCTGGAACAAAAGCATCGACTGTGGTGGGCATTCAATAAGTTGCGATTTTGGGCCTAGTGTCCTCCGTGCCGCATTGTCCTTGTTCTTTTCGACGAGCTGTGGGAACGTGGCGTGAATAAGGTGCATAGACGCATAGACGCTGACTGATGTGGTCTGGCCAGGACGCATGAGTCCGCGCCTCAAAGAAAAGCAGGTTCGGCCGAATGGCGTCAATCTGTTCTGACATGGCCGTCATTGTGCCATGCCCTGCGGGTACGACCATCATATGCAACCTGTATATAGTATCATGCACGCAAATGCTTGCTGGCATGTCCGGGGTCCGCACGTCCTGCATTTGCTTGGTAGGACCTGGATTTGCCCTTGGGCTGGAATGTCAATGCCAAAGCTTGATTCGCTACGCCAAGACAAAGAAACTGTACCCTCTCTCAATGTGAGGCAGTCAGAATGTAGTCGTGGCCAATTCTGAGATGCATGCAGGCCGCTCCGCATTAGCTTCGGCCCACCATTATTGGTGTGCAAGTCCGTATATGGTGGTTGGTCTCCCTGAGTGTACCTAGCGACCCTCTTGAAAATTCAAGGTCGCGAGGGCTGCGATCGGATGCAGAGGCCCGGACGCCACCAGCTCCTGCCTTTCAGCTCGAGCGACCAGACTGGCTCGGTTGAGAAACGGGAACGTGTCCCCGAATGTGGCTTACCGTATCCACAACGATGCAAGATGTCTCGTATGCTCGCGCCAAGTTGCTTTTGGGTCATTGTCGTTCTCAGAGAGGTCAGTACCTGAGGAGAGCCAGTAGAGAGACTCCACTGCCACGTCGGGAAAGATTTGAGCGCGAATGTATAGTGGCGCTGACTCTCCAGGCAGGTCCGGGGTGCTGCTTGTAAGGATCCTATGCCGTGCCGTGCTGATTGCGGGGTGTAGCATCGAACCGAAGTATCCAATGTAAGGAATCGCAGACCCCTGATAGTTGATTAGCGAAATGCCGTTTAGTCGGCATGGCTTCAGCATGACCACAGAAGCCGCGAGACTCTGTTCGACCCTGCCAAAATGTGCTTTGGAAAATGCAAGACAAGAGGCGGACCAACATAATTGAGGTGTATAAGCATGACCTCAGCGGTCAGCTTCACGATTTCCGTGTTCGGAATTAAGAAGACAGACCCGAAAAAATAAATCTTGTTTTCAGCATCTCGTTGGCTGCAGGGAGATGCAGCTTGGACCCCATGCTGAGCGCCTATTTGTGCGAATCGTACAGCATCGCAGCGGATGTTGTGCTCGGGGACCCTGGAAGCTGGAGAAAGATCATGAGCTTGGCTTCTCGGCGGTGTTTTGGCCACACCCCCTCCATATTCTGTCTTGGCGGTACAGGTACCTCATATGGTATGCTTCGCAGCCCACTGTTCAGGCCTGCATTCTTGCGGGTCCTCAGGTCCCAAACGTGTATGCCGGTCTCAGGTTTTCGCTGTCCGTCCTGCCGCATCTCTCTTTGTAATCACGTATGGCGGTGGTGTGATCACTAGGCTAGGCTGTAAGATTTGGTGGGTGTAATCTTGCAGCCCGGCTCCGGACCCATTCTGAACTACAAAGACAGATGGCGTTGTGTGTAATTGTCTTTGCATGCATTTTTGGAAGCCGACTAAGTCTCGAAACCCTATTCTGAAGTGTCGTCGTATCGGTCAAGCCGAGCTATGATGTGATTCAGCCCCCACCGGAGCATAGCGCAAGAGACCTTGGGACGCAGTCTTGGTCGACAAAGGAGCCCGTGCCTCTTTGACTGTGTAAGCGGACTTGTGAGGCGTGGCCTGTACGTGGTCTGCGCTAGAAACGAGTGCATAGACCTCAAGCTATCTTTGACTGCTTATTGCAAAGTCTCTCACAATCTGAACCCTCTCAAGCCAAGTTCCATCACCTGCAGCAAGACTCTGACGGCGTATTATGGGTCGACACTCTTCCGTCTCCGTTCCGTTTAGTGGGAGCCAACAGTGTCGTCTTGACGGTCAAGTGAGTCGAGGACCGTCTTTTTCTGTACCGTTTTGATTAAACGCCGAGGGTCGTTCTTGGCCTGTTGCAACGGTAATTTGCGCGACGGACTTGTCCACGCTTGTCCACTTGCTCTTCAACCTGGCCTGTCCTTCTAGTCAGCTCAACGTGGGACAACCACTGCGCACAGATGGCGCGGCCCTGTTGCCCAAGCTAAGGACCTTTTCGTCCCTCGCAGAAAGCCACATGAGCTTTGCGAGCTTGAAGTCTGTCGGGCTTCGTGGACTTGGGTAGACGCGAGAAAGCCACGCGCATGTAGCAGGGCCATCATTGGGCTGGCTAGGTCTATAAGCCCAGTCAGTCAAAGCGACATCAACGTGTGAGCTTCTCGGGGCTGGCATGCCAGCCACAAGTCCATGATCCGTTCGGCTAGTTCGTTTGATTCTTTGCACCCTGGTCATGTCTGACAGCCGGATCTGCTCATTTTCTCTGGCGTCTTTCAACACGGCTCGATAGAACAGCTCAGTCTGGAACAGCGGATAATGGACTAACACAGGAACCACTCCGTCACTTCCACCCCCTCCTGCAAGTTCTAGCCCTCGTTCTCTTATATGAGGTTCGCCAAGAGATGGAGGCTGAATCGTCGATGAGTTGTGTTTCCGTCTTTTACGGTGACCTCGAGCAAAGTTTTCGAATCCACCTTGAGTACTTAACGTGAGCCTGCCCAGAGAACGGTCATCCGACCACCTATCATGTTTATGTCAGTTTTGCTCGCGTCTATTCAGTAAGACATCGTCTCTTTACCTTCGTTGATTTCGTACCATTCCACTACTCAAGCATGGATGCACACTGGAGCTCAGATGACTCGTCAGTGCCCAATTCTCGGGCCAGCACTCCGGTGACAACTCCTGGTTTCGGCTCAGAGCAGGGCGATGGCGTTCTGGGTGCCGGTCTGCGAGTACCCAATGTGAATATGATCGCCAGAGGGGCGCATTTCACCCTGGTGATCGGCGGCCTTGGCTTCATTGGTTCTCACACAAGCCTTGAATTGCTCAAGGCTGGCCATAATGTCATCATTGTCGACGACTTGAGCAACAGCTTTGAGGATGTCTTCTCCAAAGTTCATAAGCTGGCCGCGCAGCATTGCGCTGGCGCTGGTTCCATGATGCCACTGCTGCACTTCCACAAGCTGGACTATCGCAGCCAGTCGATGCGATTCTTACTGGAGTCGTACTCAACGCTGGAGTTGGTATCATCAACTGACGGATCCTCTCGTCTTGTGCGCCAATCTCAAATCACTGGGGTCATACACTTCGCGGCCTTCAAGTCGGTGCCTGACTCCATCGCAAGGCCAATTCCATATTATCACAACAATGTGTGCGGGCTTGTTGATCTTATGGACCTGCTGGGAAAGAACAATATTCGCAACTTTGTGTTCTCGTCCTCGGCAACTGTATATGGCAACAAAGCTGATCTGGGCCGGCCACTTCGTGAAGAGGATCTTGTTCACCATGCCGAGGAAGTCGTTGGTGACAACGGCGAGCGAACTGTTGCCGAACCCCTTAGCGTTGGGTTGCAAAGCCCGTATGCCAGGACAAAGCACTTCTGCGAAGCCATATTGGCCGACATTGCTGTTTCGGATCCGTCATGGCGCATCGTCGCGCTCCGGTACTTCAATCCCATCGGTTGTGACCCATCTGGCTTATTGGGCGAGGATCCAAAAGGAGTGCCAACAAATCTTTTCCCAGTGATCACGCAAGTCCTGACGGGGTCTCGCCCTGAACTTGACGTGTTCGGGTCTGACTGGTCGACACGTGATGGAACAGCTATCAGAGACTTCGTGCACGTTTCCGATGTTGCCGTTGGCCACGTCAAGGCGTTGGCCTCACCTGCCGATGCTCCTTTCCGCACTTTCAACCTGGGTTCCGGCACCGGCACCACAGTGAAGGAAGCGGTCGAGAGCTTGGAGCAAGCAGCATCAAGATCGATCCCGGTTCGGCAGACGGCGCGAAGGGCAGGAGACGTCGGATTCTGTGTTGCATCTAATGACCGAGCTCTCAAGGAGCTGGACTGGAGAGCTGAGCGAACCATTCCTCAGTGTGCTCGTGATTTGTGGCACTTTGTCACCAAGTCAAAGGCAACGACTTGAAGAGATTGTATCATTGGCATCGGCGCAGGATTTCATGGGTTTTGTTTTCAAAAGTGTCTGGGTATCTCGTCAGTTCGGACTGCGTAATGTTGAATTTCATTCGATTGTACAAATGTTAGCTGTCCCTGATTCCATGGAGTTTCCACTGCTGCCTGTTGTCACTTTCCCAGTGACCTCGTGTAACATGCGCAACACGTGACAGCCAGCGATTTCTGCTTTGCGCTCCTTCCAAATTCCACGCTGTTGAACTGCGCGCATCTGATCGTGACTGCCTCAATGAGTTTTCAAGGGAAACTCCAAGAGCACAAGGATGGCCAGAACGGATACGCCGTCGCAGTCACCGTAACTTCAAACTTCCGCCTCAGCTCACCCGCCTGTGAGACACTCGGCCGAAGCGGGCCAAAGGTGGCTGGCACCTAGTCCGAAAACTGTTCCAACAGTGCTACACACGGAAAGAAAAAACGAAACGGTTGCACAGGGTCTCAGTTTGCGGGCATGCACCAGGTGGCGCCTGCAAGCCGCCCGGGAGAAAGCACGCGGAATGGTCAGCACTTGCTCTAGAGGCCAGCCACAAGCCACCGCGGTTAAGCATACAGCAGGATGCTTACATGACGCCTTGAAGACCACAGTTTGCGCGAGCGACACACCAATCGTGCGCAAGTAAGACGCCACGAATGCATCGGTCACAAAGGCTTCTCAACTCCGAGCCTGCCTCAATCCAATATTTGGCTTGCAGCATTGGGCACGAAGCTAACGCTTTGTGTTGATCTTGATCACGCTCAGGACGCCTTCGCCCGTATTGAGACACCTCGTCAGTTGCGCTGGCCATTCTTTCCGGGGAAGGTGATGGCGCATTGGCGATTAACGAAATGAGTCCGTGAAAAGCTGGGGCGGCAATGCGCAAACTCTTTGCTTCTTCACGACCGGGCTGACTGACCCTTGCAGAACGCCACTATACACACACCCCTTTCGAAAGATGACCTGCCACCAAAATACATTACCACCAGATGTCAGGGCGGGTGAATGTGACCCTTCAACCACCTTTTGAGTGACGCCACAGCATGGCCAATACAACACAATGCTACAGCACAACTCGATATTGGGAAGATGCTGAAGCCGCATCCAACATACTCGCAGCAGACCGAGAGTTCTAGACGTACTGGAAGAGCCTCGAACGCGTCCCTCATCTGACGATTCCCCAGGGACAACACCAGCCTTCTCAGCTATAAACCGTCCCTTTGAGGCACCGGCACGATGCCCTCGTGGAGCTTCTTCACTCGACTTATTGGCCGGCGTAGACGTCCTCGCGAATCTGACCTGCCAAGCAACGCCTCCGCCTCATATCCGACCTCAGCTACCGACCCAAAGATCAAAGGCCACCAATCAAGCATGGCTCCAATTGTGCGCCCCTTTGTTATTGTTCCGCTGTACATGTATCCCCTCAAGGGAGCATGGGACCCGCTCTTCGAGGCTGCCCGAGCACACCCTGAGGTGTCCTTTGTTGCGGTTGTCAATCCCAGTAGTGGTCCAGGCAAGGATCCTCTCCCTGACGCAAGCTATCTGGAGGCGCTTCGGGAGATGAGCGAGCTGCGCAATATACTCGCCCTTGGTTACGTGCATTGCAGCTACGGACGCCGAGCTCTCGGTGCCGTAACCCAGGACATAGACGTGTACCGTCTATGGAACACCAATCCAGATCACGCCATACGGGTAGATGGCATATTCTTCGATGAGACTCCGTCAGATCCGGAGCACGTCAGCTACATGAGCCGAGCGAGTGACCACGTCCATCAAACGTGGCTCTCTGAGCTGGAACGCCACGGGGAAGTTACACTGAACCCTGGCGTGATTGTCGGTCGAGACTACTTCGATCACGCGGATCATGTCGTTGTGTTTGAGCAATCCGAAGAGCACTGGGAACGGTACTTTGTGACCCAAGGCTTGCCTCAGATCGCATCCACGGCCAGAAGCAAGGCAGTGGCCATAGTGCACTCATGTGGCACTTCCGAGGACGGACTCACTAAGCTGTTGCGTGAAGTGAAGCTGATGGAATTTGGCGGACTGTACCTGACAGAGCAAATGGGTGGAGGCTATTCGAAATGGCCGAAGCAACTGCCGCATATTGTCAATATCGTTGCAGAACCATAGGCGCTGTGTTGATGGCTGGAAACGTTCTCAAATATTCTCTTTGGGGTTGCAATGGGTTAATATGGTGATTGTAAGCCTGTTTTGTTTGAACATGGTATCTATGTCGAGTCAATATGCAGTAGTGATATTCCAACCACTTTTCCCAACAGAACGCCCCTTGAATATGCAAAAGTGAAAGACCCGATGCAAATCGTCCCCTCCAAGCTCATGAGTACTTCTTGCCATTGCAGTACTCAACCTTGCGATCCAAATCCATATCTTTGATCACAATACTGAACCCTTTTGTACCCCTCGCCTTGCCCTTCTTCGAGCAAATCTCACGATACGCAGACTTTCTTGTCGGATACTCAATGTTGAAGACTGGCTTGTCGTCTTCGATGAAGGCGGCAAAGGTCTCGCATTCGGAGTACTCGACGCACTGCTCGTTGACGGAGAAGTCCATGTCGGGGAGAACGTCTTGGATGATGTCGCCCGCGTTTTTGAGGCCGATGGACATTTTGTGGCGGCGGGCTTCTTTTGCGAGGAATTTCATGAAGGAGATTGAGTCTGAAGCTTTGAGGTTTAGGCCATTGTCGTTTTGCTGGGTATTTGTTAGCTTGAGCTTTAGGGCAGGAGAGGGGAGGGGGGAACTTACGAAGCCGTCGACGTTGTCGGGGTCGATTGCGTCGCAGCCTTTGTCGGCGGCATACTTGATGCGCTTCTTCATGATGTTACGCACGTTTGTGCTGCTCAACTTAATCCACTTCTCACCCGGCCATCCATCAAGCGGCTTGCCCAAGTCAGACTTCTTAAAGTCCTTTGCATCATCGCGCCAATTCTCATAGGATCCAGCGCTGAAGTAGCAGATGACCTTCTTGCCCTTTTTGTGAAGCGCATCAAAGGTGGACTTCTTGTTGTCAAAAAGATCGAGGTCGTAGATGTTGATGTCGGGGATGAGATCTTTCTTCATGTCTAGTGGTTTGATGAGGGTGATTTGCCAGGCTGAGCCGACTTTGGGACGCCAGGTTTCTTTGCGAACGCTGTTGTCGCCGTCGTCTTCGTTGCTGTTGTCGGAGTCGTTGTCGTCTGAGCCTGAGCCTGAGCGACCGACTGTTAAGCCAACGCCGAGACCGACAGCGAGACCGATGACCACTAAAGCGATTACGCCGCCGAGGGCAAGCTTCTTCTTAAGAGACCATTTCTTCGACTTGGCGGCTGACGAGGTGACGTTGATCTGGTCTTTCTCCATGGCTGCTTTTGTTGTAGTTGGTGCTGCTGCAGGTGCTGGAGCTGATTCGGGTGAAGTGGCCATCGAAGACCAGAGCTAGCCAGCGACGAGGCTGGACGTAGTGGGATGATCGGATATATAGGCGTAATGAAGTCGCCGAGCGACACTCCTCCTTCTTCGCAGGGCGTACCCACTGCAATCGCTAGCCTTGAGCGATCGAATGCAAACTCAAATCCGAGCTAATCGTAACGTCTATTGAGCGACTGCGGCCACGCTGTAGCAGGAACGAGCCGGACACGCGAAGAAAGGAACGTGGGTCGATCTAAGCCGAAACGTCGATGCTTAATTATGCTGTATGACGATCGGAAACGGACCGAGCAGAAACGACTGTGGGTGAGTTAAGAGGCGAAACGGGGCGCGAGTCGGGAGGAATGTGAAGGGGATTTATCACACGAGTTGGAAGAGGAGGAAATGTGACGAGAACCTCATGTCGAGTTGGGCAAAGGACCCTGAGCATTGACAGTCACGTAAAAGGACTGCTCCTGGATTAGCGGCAGTGTCACCAGGATGTCTTAGTAGAGCGGCGGTAGGGCCGGCTGGGCGCAGCAGGGCGGACGGGTCTAGATTTTGGTAGCGGTGCGGCACAGTCATGACGGTTAGTGGTGAGGCCACTGAAATGGCAGCTGTCAGCCAACTACAGGCTGCCTCACGTCCTGACTTGACATGACCCTCACCTGCTTAGACTCTGTTACCCGCATCTACTCTATGATCTACCAGACACAATGATATTGTTGTTGTTCTTTTCCTCGTCTTGTTTCTGACCCCGAATGTTTAATTGAACTTGCGCTGGGCAGTCTGAGAATAAGGCCGGATCCATCCTCTGATCCCTGCCTCGACCCTCTGTTAGCCGCTTCGGGCCCATTAAGCACCTCATTCAGCCTGGCCAAGCCCCCCCGTGCCGACTTATCCTTCTCCATGTCTATCTACCATATTAGCCTCGAACCAAAGTTCTATTCATTTATAATTCTCGTCATCATTCATCGAGTCGTCGTCAGCACTTGACTAGGAACAGTCAACGTGAATGAATATACGCGAAACTTTGAGCTGTGGTCATTCGACCATGTGTTCTTCATCTGCCCAGCCACTTGGCGCCAGTCTTGGAGATCCGGCGCCATCCGAGAATGCTCCCGCTGCTCTAGAACGCTCCGAGTTGGCAGCCCACATTCCTCCCTATGCCATCTCACCTAAGACGGCCAATGCTAGTGCGACAAATTCGGCGTCCTTTTGCTTGACTACACCATGCACACCATGCTTTACTTTACACTTCTCTCTCGCGCATGGGCGTTTACACGTTTCTCTGACTCCAATGCGTCGCCACGAAGATCCTGAAAGTAAGATGATGTGGCCTGGAGTATTGATTCGTGAGTGTGCGTCGCGTTCTAGGCCACTTACTACTCACTTCACTGGCAATACCTGATCTTCAATCACGTCTCCTATGTTTCCTATGATGAGGTGGTTTCCCGTGCTAGTCGTAGGTCTTACTGTGGGGTTGAGCTTCGCAAGCACTGGGCTGAGCCGCAAATAGCCAGAATACAAGCGCCATGGATGTGCAAGAATGCCTGAATGAGGCTGACCAATAACTCAAAATCAAGATCAAGTCAGTCAGCAAGTTTCGTGCTGACGAGTCTTTTCGGCGCTCGTAGCTCGCATCGGCGCATTCGTGATGTCACCTCACAGGCAGGCACAGAGCATACATGAAATTATCGCTGAGCAGTCGCATGAGTGCAGAAGGTTCCTGAGGCATGCCTTAATGAAATGCGCTCTGAGACTGATGAACCTGGATTTTTTGTGTTGGAAATCGAGGTTCGCAGCTGCGTGGATGTTCCATTTGACACCGCTCGTGAACGACTTCTGAGGATTTCCTGATTAGGCAATTTGGAGCTGTTTCGCAGTCATGGTCCAACTCACGATGCCTTTGATTACCTTAGAGATATGTACTTGCTCTCACGTGGTGAAATGATTCTATACGATACGTGCAGTCATCGTGATTGTCCCACGTGAAGTTCCCGTGCGGCTGGCTTGCATCCAGATTGAAAGCAATACCGACTACAGGGTAGCTCAGCGATCCCGTCTGACTTGAAGTGAAATGCATGGCAACTGTGCCTCTATGCAAACAGGCAATAGCTTGCGTAGCTGAAAATTCACAATTCATCATTGACCTACCATATTCAATCCCGCCTTTTGCCTTTCCCAATTCTTTCTGACCGGTCAAACGTGATGCAAGGTCCGACCAACATGCCGCCAAGTGAGCCACGTCCCCCCCGGTCCCTGGTTCACTAAACGCACCCTCCTCCTCCGCTGATCGTCGCCTGGACCCTGGTCATGTACCGGTACGAAACGACCGTACCAGTGCCAGGCTTCAAGCGACGGAAGACTATAAACAGGCACGCATTGCATTTGCCGTCTTGGGAGCAAAACACGGGTGTTGTCCCCGCTCTCCACACCGTTTTCCCTGCCGTGCTGAATCACTTACATTGATTCTGCCTTGGCTTGACGTGCCGCTTTTCGTGGAGAAAAAGAGGCAGGCGAACAAAGAGCAACAGGCTGCGCTAGCGACTGGGTTTAACCTTATCCTTAGTACGGAGCTGGACAGCTACGCAAAGCAGCTATAGTTGTTGTTCGCCTGAATAGGAAACGGGTTCGCATATGTGTGAGACATCACCTCCTCTTCCCGACTGGCTCGGACTTGACGCTCCTCCCGTGTCCGCCCTCTTTCAGTCGCGGTTGCTGCTTTTTCATGCTATATGTTTTTCCTTTTTCCACCGGTGACGATCACTGCCGCTTCGATCACGGCAGAGATGCAGCGCCAATGTTCCCAAAATGGATTGGACAATGACACCTACTACCTGAACCACGCTGCCCAGGCTCGTATGCCCGACATGGCAACTTGGCAAGAATTTTCACCGAGATGCAGGCTGTCACGACGCTACTTTCAGGTGTATGCACGTAGGACTTGTTGTAACCTCATTTGGTAGAATCTAGAATGTCCCCTTGCCGCCGACTAACGCGTGGTTGAAGCAGGGCATTGGACGGATGACCTGCTCGGCATTCACCGCTTGAGGTTCAATGCAACTAGACCTGCCTTGTTGCTTCTTGAGCTTTCATAGAGGGAGGAGAAGAAGCAAGCATTCGCAACGCCGAACAGCCGAGATGCTGTCAGCTTACCGGTTCAATATTCAGGACTTGAAGCTCATCATGCCATCTCGCGCGTTTTTGTTGTTGCCACACACACACATACACACACACTTGCACGCACCTGGCGCATCTCGAAAGGCGCACAGGGCTGGCTGGAGCACAAGTCTGGACTTGACTGGCTTGAAGCCACCTCCTTGACTTCGTATTCTTTCCAGTCAGAGGCTTGTTCGCAAAGACTTCTGACTTCTGTCTCCCTTTCAGCTCTCTCTTGGCGAAGTGTATAAGTGTAACACCAGCTTCATTCGATCACAAGTCTTTCGTTGAGCGACAAGGAAAACTGTTGGCACACTGTCGCTTTCTCTTTTCGCAATATCTCAGACTTCCATGAAGGTTTGATTCCGTCTTTGAACTCAATTTATACTGCACTCGCTTTATCTGTCCTGAGTGGGGTGCCATTTCTCAATACTACCTTGTATTCTCTCTACGGAACGGAGCATGGGTATCGCCCAACTGCTGCGGAGGGCTGCGGCACTTGCCGTGGTCTCTTATACAGCTCTCGGTCAAGCCGCGCCCTCGACCGTGGAAAGCACAATCCTCATCTTCGCCCCTGATCAGTACCAGGCCAACAATGCTGTCTCGGGACTCAATGCCTATGGCATTCCTTCCGAGGCAATCATTGTGCCCAAGGAGGGTATCACTCTGCCGACGCTGAAAAGCTCGGCGGCTGATGGCAACTATGGTGGCATCATTGTCATGAACTCGGTGACGTACGAGTATGACGGTAACTGGAGAAGCGCCATCACTGATGCCCAGTGGACTGTTATCCACCAGTATCAGAAGGACTTCAACGTCCGTATGGTGAGGCTGGGAGACAGCCCAAGCACGTCTTCTGGTGAGTGATCAGTGAAGACGTACACTTGCACATGCTGACAAGTTCTCCGAAGGCACGAGTGCAGCTGGAGGCGCTGCTGGCGGTGTTGACGAGCAATTCTTCAGCTTCACGGATACATCTGACTTCCCCACCGCGGGCCTGAAACAGTAAGATCGTGTTGATTCTCCAGACGGATGCATCCCGCTGACACTTGGAGCAGAGGCGCGACTGTCAGTTCCAAAGGCTTCTGGCATGTCCCGGGCCAGATCACCGATACGAGCACTACTCGTCGAATCGCCAAGTACCACCCCTCGGGTGATTTCACTTCCGATACCGTCGCTGCCGTCATCAACAACTTCGATGGCCGTGAGCAGATGGTCTTCTTCATCCCACATGCCTCTGACTGGTCTCAGACCTCCAACTTCTTACAGCACGCGTTTGTCCACTGGATCACACGCGGTCTGTTTGTGGGAAAGAGGAAGGTCCATTTGAGCATGCAAGTGGATGATGTACAGCTCGGAACAGATATGTACTTCCCTCAAGGAGTGACCGTGAAGATCGGGACCAGCGATCTCCAAGACCACATCACCTGGCAGCAGGGTCTAAGTGCTCGTCTGCCTGCTGGCTCGGACATCGTGCTCGAGCTGGCCCACAACGGAAATGGCGACATCATTGCCGCATGCGATCTGCCGAACGCCGATCAGGTCTGTGACCCTGATGAGGCGGTGGACTATCCATACCCACCAGACACACCACTTGAGTTCCAGAAGCCACTTGGCTCAGGTACAGACATCTGGCCGCCAGCACTGCAGACGTACCCATGGACCAAGGCATGCTGTCAGACCGACCCGTTCGCTGCTTGGTTCCTCACCCCCGCAAACCGCGACGCCTTCGCGCACCTGTCTCATACATTCACTCACCAAGAGCTCAACAACGCAACGTACAACGATGCGGATCGAGAGATCCACTTCAACCAGGACTGGATGGCGCAGATGGGCATCGACCAGGCTGCTCGTTTCTCGCCCAAGGGGCTGGTGCCTCCAGCCATCACCGGCCTGCACAATGGAGACGCCATTCGCGCATGGATGGACAATGGGCTCGAGTCTGTCGTTGGCGATAACACTCGCCCTGTGCTTCGGAATCAGGACAACAAGTATTGGCCGCTCATCTCCAACGTGGCCAACAATGGATATGCTGGGCTTGTGATCATCCCTCGTTTCGCGACGATGATTTACTACAACTGCCATACGCCTGCCTGCACCACGAAAGAGTGGGAGGACACGTCCACGGGTGCCAGTGGAGGATGGCAGGGCCTGCTTGACTTGTCGCGAACAGACAACACTCGAAACCTGTTGGCGCTGCAAGCTGACCCGTACATGTTCCACCAGGCCAACATGCTGAGAGGCGCAACTACCATGACCATTGGTACTCAGACAGGTCGGTTGTCGATCCTGATGGCTTGGGCAGAGACAGTTGTGCAAGAACTGATCAGGTTGACGACCTGGCCTGTGACATCTCTGACGCACGACCAAACGGCGAAGTACTTCGTTGACCGCATGACTCTCGATGCATGCGAACCTCGTCTCACATACCAATACGCGACCAGTGGCTCATCGATTGCAAGTGTTACGTTGCGAACCAAGAACAACAACTGCGGCGTGCCCGTACCTGTGACGCTTCCACAAGGCCAAGCTACCGTCTCAGGAGGCCAGAGCAGTTCGGATCAGGTCGGTAGCGAACCGTTGATTGTGTGGGTGACGATGGCGGGAAGCCCTGTGGTGCTCCAGTTGAGCAGTCCAGTGGCAGTCTGAGGACATTCCAAAGGATGAAGCATCGATGTCTAATGTGTGGACTGAGTAGACATTCCGTAGCTCATAGCCTAGCAAAGACGAGGCGATAATTCTCGAAAGCATCGATTCATGCCATGTGAAGCGCGTGGACAGGTTGTTGTGCCTCCGTGGCTTGTCCAACCGTGGCCGGTTCAACCCAATTCAACAATGTCGAACAAGCTCTGTGAATTGGAGATGCCACAGTATTCTGCTCTCCGATTGACTCGAGTTCCCCGCACGTCTCCAATAGTCTCCTCCGATAATCGCTGAAAGCTGGGGATTATCCTGGCTCGACCAGTTTTGGAGCTGGAGCACATTAATTAATCGCCCGCTCTGCCCCGCGCGCGGAGGCCACTATTATGGCATGTCATTCCCAGATAGGTCACGGAGCGGCAAGCATCCGATGAGGACAACAATGCAGCAACGGAGCTGCTTCAGTATTTAAGAATTATTGCTGTCGAGAATGCCGTTTCTGGGAGACTTCCCACTTCTCGTATTCTTTCTTGTTGCTCGATCGTATTGATTCGATACCCCTTTGCGCCATCCAAAGTACCATCGACGCAGCAGTGACAAGATGAAGTTCCAAGCCGCACCACTGGCTATCGCAATGCTCGCGGGCAGTGTCGATGCATTCTTTGGCGCAAAGGAGCCACCGAAGCCCAAGCCGCATATCATTGAGCAGTTCAAGTGGCAAGATCCGTATGGCCACCCCAAGATCGGGTCCTTTGATGCGGCATGCGAGCACACGGTCACACTTCCAGCCAGGGAATTCACTCTCGCGGACCTCAGTGTGCCTGCACCAAAGGGCCTCCGTGACTGGGGACCGGGTCTCAAGAAGCTCTTCACTGGCAGAGAATACCCAGGAGCATGGGGCGGACTCGATCGCCATGCCAACGACCGGGCGATCATCTCAATGGAGTACAAGGACGTGCCTCTGCAGGTGCGGCTTTGGATTGAAGATCAGGATCGCACCGATGGCGAGGGCAAAGGTCTCTTCGGTGTCTTTGACAAGCCCCAGGACGGCGACAGCAAGATCGAAAGCACCGTTGAGTTTCCCAATGCGGCCGAGGTCGATAGGTCGTTAGATGAGCAGCGATTAGCCATCTTCGCACCTGGAGCATTATATCACATTCTTCCACTTTGGGTTGCCGAGTCTAGCCCATGCAAAGGTGAGTTCGCACGAATCCCCATAACCTGGGCCTGACCTGCACCGAAGCTAACATATGCATATCTAGACATCATGGGCGACTTGTCGAAGTACAAAATCGAGCCGGAGGATGGTGCAGTGGTTGGCTGGGTTGAGCACAAGAAGCCCAAAGAGAAGGAAATCGAGTTTCGAGTCAAGATGAGGGCTCTCAAGGCGAAGCCAGCGGAGGCCGCTGGCGCTGGTGGTGAGTCAGAGACACAGGCGAAGGAGGAGCTGTAAAGGTGAAGCGGTGACGTCTAACTGTCCCGTGCTTGTGTTGCTTGGACAGAGGGTTGGGTGAGTCTCGAGTGGAACGGCGTTCTTGAATTGCGCATTTGTGCACTTGCTGTACGATTGACAGCAGCGTGAGGCAGTCAGTTGGTGTGCCAGCTTTCTCCGACTATCATAAATACCTTCTCGTACACTCAATGAATTAAGAACCTTTTCTCAATGCCGATGATCTCAGCACTTCGTTCTCTAGCGCAACATTGCAACCGCATATTCCTACAGTGAATGTCAGTACGGGGTTGCAATCAATAGCCTAGGCACTCGGTCTGCAATCAACAACACAGCTCGTTGGACACTGGCGATTTGTTCATCATGGGCGACTACGAGAAGATGGCTCTTGTGGCGCAGGAGCCACGGTACCGGGTAACATTGGCGTTCTTCATACTACTCATGACGCTGACGGTCCTGGATCTCCTGAGACGGGCAGGGGTCTTGGTCCTCTGGGGTCGAGAGCCTGATCAAGCCCAGGGTTGAGCAATGTGGATGAGCCGCGATAGAGAGCCATGACCAATTTCAGATCTTGTGTTGAAGCTTCCGTTGTCTGTGCTGTGCAGCCTCTAGATCGTGATGGGGGTGGAGATGCATGAAATGTGGATGGACTCGCCGTCACTCGCTTCTGGCCAAGACAATTGAGGCAGCTGCCCTGACAGGTGACACGGCGCTAGACTCGGTAGGAACGTGGCTTTGGGTATCGTGTGGCGTCACCTCTCTGACTCCAGCCACAGCATGCAAGGGCACATGTTAGGGCGACTGCGTGCGGCTTGGGCAGCCCACCTAACAGAACTTGACTCACATAACGGCCGCCAGGGTAACGCCGAGGTGGATGAAGCTCGAAGCTTTGACCAATCACAACAACCAAGGCGCAATTACCAGGAGGCCCACCATGACGAAAGCAGAGGCCCAACAGAGCAGAGATGACCTTGAGAGTTGGGAAAAGACGGTGACGATGTCATGCCCAGATGGGACGAGAAAATTTGGAAAAATGGAGGCATGGACAGACGAAAGCGATGGTAGCAGGTCATCTCTCTGTCGCGATCACGAGAGGTATCGCTCTGCGAAATATACGTGTAGACAAATTGAGAATTGGCTTTCCCCAACCGTAATTTCAGCCACCGTATGCGCTCGCTGCACAATTAATATTAAGCGTTGACCACACTGTGCTTGAGCCCCTCCAGCTCGCTCCCCAGGCGCTCTAGGCAGCTCCCAGGTGATCCCGGCAAGCTTTTTGTTACGTGCAGCGTCCCGGCCTGCTGTCGTCACCGTCAATCCCCTGCTGCTGGTGCTGCTCCTCCACCACCACCACCACCACCATCATCGTCTTCCTCCAGTTTCCTCTCTCTTCTTCCCTTGACTCTTTTCTGCTGCTCCCTATAAACCAATCTCATCCCCATAGCCGACTTGCCCTCTGCTCACGCGCGCATTCGCAATCACCCCTCCATTTCATCGCCCCTCTATATTTGTACATCATCCGCACATACCATGGGCAGCTATACTTTCAAGTGGTGAGTCCTCAACCAGGAGCTCGCGCGGCACCTCGCTTCGCTTGACGTCCTCCCTTGCGTCGCTGCGTGCCAGCTCCCAAGCTAACTGTTGGTCGCACAGGGAACACCCCGCCGAGGAGGTCTACGTCACGGGCACATTTGACAACTGGACTAAGAGTGTCCAACTCGAGAAGAAGGGCGACGTTTTCGAGAAGACCGTTGATCTCAAGGACGCTTCCAGCAAGATCTACTACAAGGTACGTTTGTCTGCTACAATCTACTTTGGTCCCGTTTGGTTCT
Source organism: Sarocladiaceae sp. CBMAI 1973 (assembly GCA_021347865.1). Lineage (NCBI taxonomy): Eukaryota > Fungi > Ascomycota > Sordariomycetes > Hypocreales > Sarocladiaceae > Sarocladiaceae sp. CBMAI 1973. Next base: position 65,096 of record WNLN01000163.1, read on the forward strand.
GTTTCCTTGATATCCGATCGCAATTGCATCGCTATTTGCTTCTCCGCTATCGCGAATTGCGCTCGAAGTGCATTATGTCGCAAGATGAGTGCAGTCCGGACTTTGTGGTGTCGTTCCGCCCCGCCCGGATCGCGACGCTCCTGGTCCTCACCAGACCGCTTTGCTTCACCGACTCGATGCCACGGTCCGATGCGCTCAGCTTGCGAGACATGCCACATCAATGGCTAGTGCGACCAAACAGAACGATGCATAAGCCCAAGATCTGTGCGACTTGACTTGCTTGCAAATATGCAGCGCGGGTCGCAGAACTTGTCATTGGATCGGTGGAGTCGCGTGACAAGTCCTGAGCAAGCAGCAAGATTTCGCTACAGTGACGCGATACCTACAGTTTTCGCCTCATCGGATGGCGTGCGATCTGATCGTTTTGTGCTTGCGTGCTTCAGTGATGTCGCGTCGCTTTTTGCAGTCACTGAGCAACAGTTTAAAAGCAGCTTGCGACAGCTCAGTGCGAGCCGGAGATTTGCAAGCGCAATCTGGAGTGGCGTGGGGTAGAGCAATTTGAAGTTCTGTGACCTATCTGGACTTACAAAGCGCGCGTTGATTGGAATGTGAAAGAAGTCTGCTGACACTGGTCTGTGCAAAGTTCGTCGTCGACAACGCTTGGGTCGTCAACGAGACCTCGCCCATGGAACCTGACCAAGAAAACAACGTCAACAACTTCCTGACCCCCGAACAAATCGCCGGTCCTGCCGCCGCCGTCATTAACACCGTAACTCCCGAGTCTACCACCGCAAAGATGGCAGGCGAGCAGCCCCTCGAGAAGAACACCGAGGTAGAGACCCCCTCCGACGTACCCGGCGGCTTCCCGATCACCCCAGCTAACGAGCTGGACAAGCCTATTGGCATTGCCCCCTTGCCTGCTGCTGATGGCGGTGTCAACCCCATCGACCTCGCCCCTGGTGAGAAGATTCCCGAGTCCGTCACCGCCCAGAGCGTGAACGAGCATGTCAAGCTTGACAAGGAGTCCTATGAGAAGAGCGACACTCTTGCCGGTGTGAACATGGACTTGCCTCCTGTTTCCAAGAACACTATCCCCGAAGCTGGTCTGCCCATTGCAGAGAAGCCTGTCACTATCCAGACTGTCGGTGCTGGCGCCACTACTGCTGCGCTTGCTGGCGCCGTCCCTCTCGAGCCTAAGGTTCCAGGTGTTGTCAAGGCCAGCCAGGATGCCGCCGGTGTTGATCCTGAGGCCAGTGCTCAGCCCATTGAGGTCATTGAGAAGGCCGAGGTCGAGGAGGAGCTGAAGGCCAAGGTCCCCGAAGCTCCCTCCACCTCTGAGGGCATTCCCGAGCTCGGCACTGTCAAGTCCGAGAACGACGGCCCGATCGTCGGCACCGTCGCCGCTGCTGGCGCCACTGTTGCCGCCGCTGCGATCGCAGCCGCCGACTCCGTCATCACCAACGCCACCCCCGCTGTCACTCAAGCTGCCACCGCTGCTACCGATGCCGCCAACAAGAACCTTCCCGACTCCGTGAAGGAGAAGCTACCCGTTTCCGCCCAGGAAGCTCTTGCTTCTCACAACCAGGAGGCGAAGAGGGAGGAGGTCTCACCCGAGGTCCCTACTGAGGTCAAGCAGTCCATCGCTGAGGCTGGCAAGGAACCTGAGGCTGCTGCCAACACCGAGGCTGTTGTTGAGAAGAAGGAGGTCGAGTCTGAGCTGCTGAAGGAGGTTAAGGCTGTTCCCGCTGTTGGCGAGACTAGCACCCAAACAACCACCGAAACCAAGAAAGAGGAGGCCGCGGCCAAGGCTGACACCAAGGCCACACAGGCTGAGTCCAAGCTCGCAACCGAGGCCATCAAGTCTGACTTCAAGGCTGAGACCGCCAAGGCCAAGGTCGAGAAGGCCGAGGTTAAGGACGCCGCTGCTGAGACCAAGAAGGAGAAGGTCGAGGCCAAGGTTGAGAAGGCAGAGGCGAAGGCCGAGACTAAGGCTGAGGAGACCAAGGCTGCTGTCACTGGCACCGCTGCCAGCAAGACCGAGGAGAAGCACGCAGAGAAGAAGGAGGGCGCTGCAGCCAACGGATCCGAGAGCAAGCCTGCTGAGGCCAGCTCCAGCAAGCCTTCTGAGGCTTCCACCGAGACCAAGAAGAAGAACAGGCTGAGCTCCATGTTCAGCAAGCTGAAGAGCAAGATGAAGTAGACGAAGGATACGATATGACACAACATCACGCCGGGCAACTGGCTGTTGTGGTATGAGGTGACGAAAGAACATCGGGTGGACATTTTGACGATC